>SMGT01006903.1:593837-649025 GCA_004794575.1 Lanistes nyassanus
TAGCTATTAACTACCACAGCTTTTGTATACAAGCGGCTTTTTAGAGAAAACAGCCAACAGAAATACTAGAAGGAAATCGCATTAACAAACACGCATTGGGTGTTCTTTGAAAGGCACTTCAAATTTGGTCACATTTACTAAAAAGGTTTCCTGCATCATCGTCAATGAGTTGGCAGCACAGCAAACATCTGCAAAATAACGCCGAGGGTTACAACAAACTTGTTTCGATGGGGTGTCTTCCGGTCTGCTGCAGTTTTTTTTATTCGTTTATGAAAAGGGAGTGGGGTGTGGGGGACAGGTTCCCTCTCGCTGTCTCTCCCTCGCGCGCACACTTCCTCTGTGTGTGTATGTACGTGCAGTTGCAGGTGTGTGCGTGAGCGCGTGCGAGTGTGGACTCTTCCCCGAAGCGCACACAGTTCCCTGATTACCAGAGCCAAGACTAAAAATAGAGTCCTGTAGGGCACGTGCTCGGCAACCATGGCCATGTAGTGTTACCTTCGCTTGATACGCTCTGTTGCTGTACCACTGCGGTACATGTCGCGCACACAAGCACGCGCGTTGTGCATCCGCTTGCCAACCCGCGCATTCCCCCTCCCTTCCTCTCCCCTCTGACCACTGTTATTCCTTTCTCTGTTCCCTTCCCTGCTCATCTCCTTCCTCTGTAGTACGCTTACCAGAATAGAGAGCGTAAAAACAAACGTCTTTACTATCGTTTCAAAAAGAAAAAAAAGAGAAATACCCAGCTGCAGAACATTCTTTCAGGAGATCCTAAAAGAAGCATTATTATCTGGTGATATCCTGAGGGAATTTCTCTTTTATCCTATCCTGACAAAATATTATCTTACCTATCTGCAAAACACCTGACTGAGTTAGCAGTTTGAGAAACGATGGGCACTGGCAGCGGTAACGTTTCTGTGATTACAGCAGAATGCCTCTCTGTGTTCTAAGAGCTGGCATTATAACAATGGATTTTCGTTTTTTTTTTCTTCCTTTCGTTTTTTTTCCTGAAGATAAAAGAAGAATGCTTTGACCCCGCGGATTTTTGCCTCTCGTTTAACCATCGCTATAAAAGTAGCTTGACAGAGATGGGTTGCATGAGTGCTTGTATTTGCTTTACAGTACAGTGCCCATAAGATTTGTCGACAGTCTCGGTGGTCTAGTGGTTAAGGCGTCCGCTTCCGAGACGGGAAGTCGATGGTTCGAACCCCGAGTATTACCTAAGATTAGTAGATGCCCTGCCAGACGCTTGGCGATATAGGGAACAGCATAATGTGACTGGGTGGGACTGAAGCCTTTGTTGAGACAGTAGTGTGACATTAACTGTCTTAGCAACAACGTCCTGATGTGCAAGTAGCTTGGGGCAGGACGTTCAGCAGCAAGCAAGCAAACAAGCAAGGAAGCAACTAACCAGCCAACAAACCAAAAGATTTGTCAGCCCTGTGAAGCTTACGCTGACCTCACTGTATAGACGAAAGATACGAACATCTATGCAAACCGGGTACACGATGATTGATTTCAGAATTTGAAGTTTCTCGTATTGAACCTCTATCCAACTCCACGCCGGGCAAGCCGGTATGGAAGAGAAATTGATCGCACGGACGTGTTCAGACCTGCTTCACCTGCTCTCTAATTCACCAAAGCTTCGGCTAAATTCGCCAAAGTTTCGGCTAAATTCGCCAAAGTTTCGACGTGGCAAAGTGAAAAATGAGGAATCACTAATTGGCTTAACGGGATTTGTTCTCTACGGCTCCTTCGGCAGATTAGAACGCAGGTTTAGAGATATACTTTAAATATCCGCGGTTCTCTCTTTTTTGGTCGTTATTCTTTCCACGGCCCCTCGTCCTGCTGGCTTTCCTGACGTTACAAAAGCTGAAACTATATTACTCTTTTTTAAACAGTGCCTCTGTCAGATTATAAAATGAACGTTAATATTTTCGTTGCTTCTCTTGTCATACATGATTTCGGAAAAAAAATTATCCTCAGTACGACGTCAATCTGCAAGAAGCTTCTTAGAGTACATTTATTGGACACGAAAAGAGAATCATAAGCACACACATTTCTGGTTATAAAAAGTTCTTATCACCATTCTTTCAACATAAACATGTTCTCCACGCCAAGACCATGACAACTGCATTAGCAGTCGATAAGCATTAGGGATCACGATGACAGAAATGAACGATGAAAGAAATTTCAGAAGAATTCATAGAACGCTGGTGTAAAAGCATTATTCAGAATTACAGCGTGTGGCTTACAATAACCTTTCAAGGACTGTGAAACAATTTCGTTTCTAGGGTCTCGCATGTCCGTTGGGATTTTCTGTTTCATAATTGTTTGCTTATATCCTGCTTTTTATGGTTGAAGAGTAAAAAAAAGTGTTTTAGCATGTCGAAAGAAAAACGTTCTGGCGACCTGTGAGCAGGAAGTCTACAGTTTACCGACCGTGCCTTAAAGAGATTTATCTCTGACCGTCCACAATGCTTTTTTTTCCTTGAGTAAAATGATGCTGCCTTCCTACAGGCGCCTCACGCCTGTGAGATTCATCAATCATTCGAGGCGGGCTTTGTTTTTCATTTTGCCCGAGACCAGGATCGAACTCGCGAAGTGCGAACTCTGTCCAGACTGCAATTACCATAGTAAAGATATTGACCGTCCGCAAGATGGTCAGCGATGGACTACTTATCTTGCAAAGGTGCCCACTTGTCCATGAGCGCAAACCCAGACAATGATGCACGTCTCGAGTTCTGTGGAAAGGTTTCCGTCTGGAGTGCTGAAGCCTCCTCTTCCGTTAATAACACGGTTGGCTTGCGGTCGGCTGACTGTCGTCAAATGATCTCCCGAAGAACTCTACGAGAGGGCGAGCAGGTAGCACTCTGTCTCGTCTGTCTGCACGCAAGTCGTCTTAGTGGCTGTAGGTTACGGTGATCTAGGACGATGATAAGTCATTTCAGAGTAGTATGACGTGAGGAATGCCCCGAACACCGCAGTCCATTACTTGGCCACGTTGCTGTTAGCGGAAAGGGATGGGGTGGTACAAGCGATATCGCAAGGCAACAAAGAACAATAAGTTTCTTCTATTCTTTGCTTCTGCCTGCAATCCTTGCAGTGCTTCAACTTTCGAAAAGCCGTTGTAAATTTTATCTGAGTACTCGGTAAACGTTTTATTTTTCAAAGGGACGAGTGAAACGTGCTTTCTTTTACCTTCAAGTGTAATACTCCAGTTACCTAGCAGACGTTCACAAATGGGTTTCTAAACTTACTCGCATCATGTACACTTGTAATTCGCATTCCAAGGAGGCTCACCGCTTAAAAAGTCAGCAAATTGTCTAGCATTGCACACTTGGCGGAATGTCTTTTCATCTTCCTCCCTACTCTTTCTCTTCTCTCCCATCTACTTGTCCGGCTTGTTTTGGTGAACATGACATGGCGTCTTGTTAAACAAGGCTTCGGTTGTGGGGTACGACGTTGGGGAAGGAGAAACGAAAGCTTATCTAAAAGACAAACATTACATAAGCAAGATTAAGACCGCTGATCACCCGTCTCTTGAGTCTTTTCTCACGTGTAGACCGAAATGCGTTGCGAAATATTGCCGACAGTCAAAGAAGGTGTATATCCCAGTCGATTTTAAAAAAAATGTTTGTTTGAAAAAGAAATAAAAAAGGAAGTTGCTGCAGTCGTAAAGAATTGTTATTTGTAAGGACTTGGTTAAAATAAAATGAGAGATAAGGTGAAAAACTGGAACCAAAGAGACAAGTGGTTATTCATCCCGAAGTGACTGCACTCTTGCAACTTGAGCCAACGGAATTCTGTCTGCATGCACTCGCCAGCAAATATAAGGGTTTAAAGCGTGCGGTTTGTCGGCCTCCAAAAAGTTGAAGATCTTCTCAGCACGTACTTTTATCTCCACCGGATGCATAATCTCTTGCACCAAATGGTGCACGTTGCCCCCCCTCCTCCCTCAGCAACTCTGCCTGGCGTGCAACTGTCCTATCGAACCATTTTTGACGTAAGATGGCTCTTTCTTTCTTTCATCTTTTATTCCTCACTTCCTTCTCTCTTCCTACATTCTTAACGTCTGTCTTTCTTTCTCTTGTTCGCCTCCCTTTTTTCTTTTTTCATTAGTCTGTTTTTCCTTTCGTTCTTTCTTTTGTTCCTCGTTTCCTTCTATTCTTCCTTGCTTTCTCCTATCTTTCTTCCTCTCCCCTCCCCTTTTTAAAAATGTTTGTCTGTATCTTATGTAGGCAATGATACACTTATTTCTCATTCCAATACTGGTGTAAATGTTTTTCTTTCGCCTAGCACTGTTTAATATTCGGAATATTTTCTCACTGTCTCTTCCGTGTTTTCTTCTTGGAAATAGTTAAAAGCATCGTGAACTTAGCTATCAGAGACTGAGTGAGTGAGCGAGACAGACTGGCCAGAAGAGCTCATGTGATCAGCTGCACAGCACACCTATCTTGCCAGCACAGACAAAGGATTCAAGACACTAACGCGGATGGTGTTGATGACGCGAGATTTCCAGACGTGAAAGCGGATGCCGTCATAGCTGATCTGGTCACCACCTAGCGTCATTCTAGCTCCTTTCCCGCGTCTAAGAAACGTTTGCACACCCTTTTGCTCTGCTTTCGGGTGCCTCCTCGTATAACTTTGGCATAGCTATAACATAATTTTTGCAAATTTTATTCGCATAGCTCTGCGTACTTTTCGCATAACTTGAATAGTATCTTGCATGTCTTTTGCGCATACCTTTCGCATAACTTTTGCATTCCTCTCAAGCATGACTTTCCCATACCTTGCGGCATAACAAGTCTTGCATGCCTTGCACTCGTAGCTCATGTCTTCACAACCGTGACATTGCTTCCCGTCGGGTTTTTTTCTGCATCGGTCGTGCGTAGCTGCATCAGGAAGCAGCAGTGGGAATCTCGTTCCCCGATCGTGAGCTGCTATGGTAACCTGACGTTGGCTTTGACGCCCGAAAAGATATTGAGAGCAAGCAGGCATCGCCTGGGAGGGTCTAGGGCTCTGCGCGCTACCGTTTCTTCTGTAAGACCTTCATTTCAAAGAGCTCGCTTGCACACGGGTCTGGGCTTAAGTGGTCATCAGAGGCCAACCTTTCGTCAGCATGGTAGCAATCCTCGTTATATTAGAATTGTGAACTGCAGAACTTTCTTTATATGCGTCTGTAATGAAAACTGCAAAAGGTTCTTACAGTTATATCTGCTTTAGGTATGTCGATAATAAAAGTCAGACTGTTGTTTAGCAACCAGATGATGCTTAAAATTATCGCTGCGTCATCATGACCATATATGTGCAGTGAATGCCCAGAGTTTATTTTCTGGGCAGGCGGGGACTTGCCGACAGTCAAAACCCAAAGCCGTACACACAAATATGCGAAACGTATGCACTCACGCACGCAGCCCCGAATGCACGCAAAAAGCATAGCACAGAACACGTTCACATTCGCTCTAGAATATCTCTGCTCTCTTCTCTCCCTGTTCTCTTCGAGACGGAAGATTGGGCCAAGAAAAACAGCCTTTTGAGCGTCCGTCGCGCACGTCTGTAGGAAGCCACAATTACTGCAAGCCATATGTTGTGCTGAGGCTGGGTGCAAACACAGATCCCTTGCTCTGCGCGTCTCACCCCCTGATCAGTTTGGCGTGTGGCAGACTGTGCGATTAGCACTGTTATTTCTCTCGCTTTTGTCCTATTCACCATTAAACAGATGTTTCAGTTTACTTTTTGTACACTTCCGATTATTTTTAGTCTGCTGTGGGATGCCAGTATAGAGAAATGTCTACAGGAACCAGATGCGCACAGCGCCAAATGTGTCCACACGCCAAAAGCACACCCAGCTGCTGGACGTGACAAATTTCATGTTCCTAACGCTTCTCGAGCACAGCTGATGCAGCTGTATGAAATGTTTGTGCCGAGGGAGCAGTCACGGCGCAAGTGTTGTCTGCGGCATCTTCGTGTGCAGTATTAACCTTCAGCTCTGTTGTGTAAATACGTGGTATTAAATAAACAAGAGATCGGACGATTTCCGGAGGCGAGCTTTTAATCCTTGATGCTGCAGGCCACTTTGCAAAACAAACGAGACAGGTTTTCTTGATTTCAGTAAACCCAATACTGGTGTATTTTTTAAACGGGCAACAGAAAAGGTTTTCATTGTTTTCCTCTCTGCCTACGCTTTCAAGCAGCCTTCTCTAAACACGAGTGAGTTCTCTGAGTCATAGCGCACAGTCCATGTAAACGCGGGAGAGGGACAATTTTCTGTCCGTGAGACGGGGATGAGAGACTCGAGCGAAAAAAGAAAGAACAGAAGGATAGGCAGAGAAGGGATACAAAGAGAGGAGTTGGTGAGGCACGTAGTGAAAAATTAAGGCGAAAACAGAGAAGCATAAGCCACACACACACACATGCATTCGCCCCACTCGCTGATACACAAAGTAAGAGTAGATAGGCCTAGGTATGTGAGATTGGGGTGAGGGCGGGCAGGCTTTCTCGCGTTCAGAACAAAATCTACGCCCACTGTTGGAAAACGCATTAGTTGCGTAAGACGCAATCAGTGACGTCAAAGGACAACCTTCTAACCTGCAACGTCTGCAAGGGTACAGCTGCACCTAGCCCAAGCTCTACGCTGGTGCACCGCTATCAGTTCCTGTGCACTGCTCTAGGTGCACCCGGAACCCTAGGGCTCAGCTGTACCGGAACAACAGAACTGAACCACATCACTCTGTAAAAAGTTTTCGCACTAACGGAGGTGGTGGTGGCGGTGGGGAGAACAGGTGCTGAAGGGGGCACAGTTACAACGGGCTGTGGGGAAAAGGTTTCTGTAAAGGCCACGAGTGCTTTACTAGACCTGTGTGTGTGTTTGTGTTTGCCTGCGGGCGGGCGGGCGCGCATGTGTGAGCGAGAATTCAAGAGAGAGAGACCCTGGGCTGCAGGCGCATAGGTGCACTAAACAAGAGGGACGCACAGACTTTAAAAGCTCTGATAATCGGCTTATATACTTATCAGTGACTTGCAGCTTTTTCTTCCAGTGTTGACATCACGTCGTCAGATTTCTTTGAACCTTTCTTCCAGCTTTCTTCAAGAATTTATGTAAAAGGCCAAGTCCATTCTTTACATGCACACAGGCACACACGCCCCCCCCCCCTCCATCTCATCACTTTCGTCTCTGACACACATTCACACAAACACACACGGTCCCCCCTCCCCCATCTCATCACCTTTGTCTCTGACGCACATTCACACAAACACACACGCTCCCCCCTCCCCCATCTCATCACCTTTGTCTCTGACTCACAAGCACACGTATAAAAACAGAGTTGAAAACTGTTCATCTGTTTAGACCTTTCAGTAAAACTTGCAAGCATTCTTTCCGTAGTAGAAGCTTTTTTTCAAGTCCTCTTGTTAGTTACTGAGTTCATTGATCTTTATAGATATTTTTTTTCATTTTCAAAACGCATTAATATTCAAGATAAGATTGAATTCTTTAAAATGATCTACACGTCCTATTAGTCTCTGCAAGGAAATCGACTTTTTCTTTGCGATCAACGTGCAAATCATTGTGAGAGATGATCGATTATATGACAAGCGCATATTTATAGTTATGGTAACGTGCCAGTCAATGCAATGAATTATTTATTTGCTTTTTGCATTATGAGACATCAAGAGCGTCCACAAGAAGGGATGGGGGCGGGAAGGAGTTTTCTCAGGCAAACCCCGAACACCGCTTCCGTGAACTGCCATCAGTGCTGGTCGTCTGTACATCTATGGCCGTCTCCTAGGAATGCAACATGAGAGCATTTTATTTATCTCACAGGCTAAAACTAACCCTGATGTTTACCCACAGATCTTATGGAATGCCATCTGTACTTACATCTACCTACCTACTTTCTCGTGGATCTGTACCTTACCCCACCTCCCTCCCTTCTTGTGGCGGTTATAACGTAGTTAGCAATCTTTTGTAATAATTGTATTCACAGATCTTAAAGCTAGTGTCCATTTACCGACATCGGAAGGCGTAGTCTTTTATTTACTGTGCTAATAATTGCCTATTTGTGGGCTAACGTTTACTGATAGTCTACTCACACGTCTTTTGAGCTAACATTTCACAGATAAGCTACTCACATGTCCTGTCGACTAACATTTCTTTATTTACTGATGGTCTACTCGCGTGTCATTTGGAGTGACATTTTTACAGATAATCTATTCGCGGGTCCTTTGGACTAACATTTTTACCGGTTTGTTCCCACATCTTGTGGACCGGGTACTATTTCACTTACCATTTTAATCTTTGACAAACTGATATCACACTTCCTTTTACTTACCACGCGGACAAGTGCTTCTACCATAAGGCACCATGTTTTATTTCTGCATAGGGAGCTTTGGCTGGCACATCTGCAGCTGATTTCGGCAGACGACCTTGAACACACGGCGCTACTCATATGCCATGTGTTGGTGGCGTTTACCTAGCCTCTGCCATTTTCTGACGCAGTGTGAGAGCTTGGACTACTCGAATGGTTGTGGGTGGACCCGCTCTTTGCGTTCAGCGCTATCTGCCTTTACAGAAATCATGTGGTGGCTTTTCAACAACGCGTCAAAGTGGGGGACGGGGGAGTGTTTAACGGATTTCTGAAGGATTTTACAGCTTGCAGCACAAACACGTCCGCACGAACAATGTACTGGCTGGCACATAGGCTCGCCTATCTAGTATGCTCAAACATCTCTTTAAATAGCCAGACGAATGGTATTTACTGTTGCCTGCCCGCCCCTGCTGATGTCCTGTAAATATTATGTGTACTGTACGGTCTGTATTTGCGTGTGTTGTGCTAATGACGCCTGCTGATTTCTTTCAGATCATTTAGCAACGACAGTGTCTATATCTGCGTGTTTTGCAGCTCACGCCTGTTACATTTATGATGATTACCAGATATCCGCGCTTCAGTGCGCGTTTGTGTGCGCATGTGTACGCTTGTGTGCGTTTGTATGCTGGCGGACAAAGGAAGACTAAGTCTAGGCGGGTTTGGGAGGAACCGGAACATCCAAGTAGACAGAACATGTAGAAACAAAAGACAGCCTGACCTGTTTTTAATTGTTTAATTCGGTGAACTGTAACAGAACATGTAGAAACAAAAGACAGCCTGACCTGTTTTTAATTGTTTATTTCGGTGGACTGTAACAGAACGTGTAGAAACAAAAGAGAGCCTGACCTGTTTTTAATTGTTTAATTCGGTGGACTGTAACAGAACGTGTAGAAACAAAAGACACCCTCATCTGTTTTTAATTGTTTAATTCGGTGAACTGTAGCAAAAAACGTAAGTACTGACATCTAAATAAAACTAAAGAAAAATACACACAATAGAGTAGAGTGAAAGGAGGGAAGAGAAGTAGGAAGACAAAAAGAATAGACCAGACTCTCCAACAGCAGGTTTCTCGCTTTTGTGGTGTCCTTTTCTCTTGCTCGACATCTTCGTTCCACATTAACCGTGGAACGTTCTCGAAATTCAGTCGCTTTGCTGTCGTTGTGTAATATACATGCCGAGTCTCCCGCCCTGTCAGTTGATTTCTGATACCTCCCCCTCCCCGTCTCCCACTGTTTCTTGCTGAATCGTCACCCCCCCCTCTCCCACCTACTGCCTTCCATCTCTCTTTCCCTGGCAAGCTTCCTCCTTCATTATTCTTATCTGTTCTGCTTGCTTCCCTTTTCCTTCCGCTTATAGTTTTTTAAAAATTTCCCTCCACAACACATGTCCGCACACACACACACGTACGCACGCACACACTCTTTCTTCAAACCTCTTTCACTCCTCCTCTTCTCCTGCCACCCCTCCCCCGGGCCTGATCCCCTAACGCTCTCTCATTTATTCGACCCGTCATTTTCCATTTTTTTCATTACCAAGAATCACAGAAATGGAAGACAGAGCCCAGCTTTGTGCCTTACCTTTTCAATGCTTACTTCAAATCCTCTTATCTCTCTGGCTGACGTCAAACAAAGGCACAAAGCGCCAGTGTCCACTGGCAAAGAGCTTTGAAGTGCCATCACTTAGTGTTACCGCAAGTTGTATATTTGCTTAGTGAAGTCACTCTAATGCTTCTTGACGTGAACGGCTTTGCCCCAAGGACTCACTTCTTCTTTCTTTTCTTTTCTTTCCTTTCTGTAATTTTCCTGTAACCTTGGTCCTCCATTAAACGAATGAGTGATGTCCACTAAAATAGACCCCCACCGGGCTCAAATTTTAAAAAGAGAAATTAGTCGCTGATCCATGATTCTTTTCAGCACAGCTTGGCTCTTCTCACGCCAGCGATGTGCTGTTGGGTGTACGCTGAGAAGTCGAAACTCACGGCGCATGCGCGACAAATAGTAAACGACTCCCAACAGCATATTCCGGGTTCGAATTAGAGGGAAAGAGGAGGAGAGACCTAGAACAGTAACTTCGCAATAAAATAACAAACTTCCGTCAAACGACACCGAGGTGAGATCTGCGCTGCAGATTCCAACGATCAGCTGCCGGAAGGATGGGCCATTCCAAGGCAATATGGCTGCTTCCCTCCCAGGGCGCTCTTCCATCTCCGACTGCATCTTCAGTTGGTGGGGCCTAAAGGCGCCATTACACCGGGGACGGGTTGCGTTAGCGCTCGAGTCCGGAGTTCCGCTCATAAAAGGGGTTCGTAAACTCCATTTCCTCTGTGTGTTTTGCGTGTATCTTTACATATGGGTGGCAGATATGAACAGCTATGCAACCCAGTTCAACTCGGTCCTGATATCCGACACTGACTTTTATTCTCTCTCTCTGTGTCTTTGAAAAAAATATGACGTGAGTTTCTTTATTGCTGGAAATGGTAACGGAAAAGGCATTATTCTGAGGTTACTCCCTGGTCTTCACTTTGCTGGGAATGCCAGGAATGATCAAGAAAAGGCTGTCATCTTGAGTCTGTGACATAGGCGTATTTATTGTTGGAAATAGTAAAGACTGTTATTCTGAAGGCTACAAATCTTCTTAATGATTGGACATGATCAAAAGGCGAAACTCCCCGCCTAATGTGCCGTCGAGCCTCAGAAGTAAGTTTCTGATTTCAATTCCAGTCCGAGAAAATTCAGGATGGCCTTGAGGCAAGACGAAGTGTTGCCTGCTGACTTTAATTCATTATGATGGTGGGAAAAATATATTAAATTCCTGACTTGAAGGCTAGTTGACAAGATTTTATAAGATACAATTTTGAAACATGTCCACCACCCCACGCCCCAAACCGAAAATGCCTCAAGAGCGGTCTTCACCTGGTGTCGACAAACAGCGCTCCTTTTGAGGATCTCTTTGCTAGTGCCATTTATTTATGACAGGAACTCTTTTCTCCAGCATTTCAAAATTATTTTCGCTCCCATATCATAGACATAGTGTAAACAGATATCATCCCACAAATTATTTTAATGAGCGTCTCCTATGAGTAACCTGGGAGTCTGTCTAATGGCCTCCGCCAATGTTATATTTTATTCACTTCATTCGTCATTTTAGTAAATGTCTCCTTTGGATGTGCTGGGACTATTTTTCGTTAAAAGCTCGTGTAATAAATTCGGTTTCATGAGTCAGTAAGCTAACTAGGATGCACATTCGTCCGATTAGGAAAGGGTCTAAGGACTCTAGCTGAGTATTATTGGGAACTATTGCCAGCTGGCGAAAAAGGGTTCTCAAGACCTTTCTGAACTGGGCAAATATGCGTCCTATTTCGCCAGACCTCTCCGTGAATATAAAAGCAGTCTCAGAAAGACCTGCACGCTAGACCTGAGAGACAGAATTACGAGGAGGAGAAAGTAGAAAACTTTAGACTTGGCTTGGCTACTCAGCAGGGACTGGGGGTGGGGGTCAGGAGGGCACAGCCGGGATGGTCCGGACCCTGATTACACAGGCTGGCAAGGCTCGTTTTTAATCAATCACGAGATGCCATGTACGGCTTCTTGTTTGTTACTGCATCCAGCGCCGTATCAAAAGCGCAGTGTTCGTGAGCCGTGTTCAGGCTCATTTACATGTCATCAACAAATGAAATCGATGTCTGTCGGTCCGTCGATCTGGCAGCTGTGTGTGTGTGGCACGAAATGGTCCTTAGGTCCTCAGTCTGGTCCGTTTCCTGTCAGAAAGGTTGAGAAAGGGGAGAGAAGCCTTGCACAGCTGCAATGAGCCAAAGTTTTCGAATTTTGTAAGTTGTTTATTGGGTGACTGCCCATCTACAAAGCTGACGTTACAGCGTCCTTTAGATGTTCATATTGTAATCCCTTCCCCCACCACACAGTCCCAATTCTATTTCTGGCACTAAGTAACAGTTCTCTTTCTCGGCCCCCCCCCCCCCGCCCCTGTTTTCCTGTTCGAAAATTTATGTCACTCACAACGGGATGTTTACTAAGACCTTGTGAAACATAAAGCGCATGGTTCGTGATAGACATTAGGACGCGAATCTGGACAAGAATCTGGATTTGGGTAACCATCCCGATAGAGTTTTATAGTTGTAATACCCAACCGTAAGCAGAATAAGGTGCTCGTTCCGCGCTTTTTTTGGAGGGAGGGGTCTAGTTGTGGCTGCTACGTTTATGGGTTTATGCCGAGGGAAAGTAGTGAACGCTGGGAGAAAACAAATGGTCCCTCTTTGTTCCATTCTAACTCGCTGATGTGCGACTGCGAGCGAGCCCCCGTAACTGGTGTCTGGCCACACGGGAGTTTTGTTTTGTATAGACCATAGATGTTTTCTGTTTGTGTCCTTCCAGTTGTAATGTGACAGTGAGACACAGCAGTGTATGCGGCGAACGCACAGAGAATAAGGTGAGATGGGATAGGATGAAGAGAGAGAGAGAGAAGCAGGAGATGGACTTTGGAAATAGGAAGAAAGCGAGTCACGCTAGACGGACAGACCGGCAAGAAAAGGATACGATACGAGGTGAAAAGGCAGACTTCCCTGTTGCAGAATAATCAAGTAAGAGATCAAAAGAGATCACGGACAGAGACGTGAGACGAATATATTTACGGGTTCCCGCATTGGCCAACCAGGCTAGAGGAAGAACAGTAGAACTATCGATGGTTTTATATATTACAAAAACATTTGGAAAGTTCTTCATGAAACAAAATTCATTTCGAAATTCAATGTCATTATTGAGTCCATCCCGATCCCATTTCTGTCACAGAGTAACAGTTCTCTTTTTGGCCTATATCCTCCCATTTCCTTGTTCGATAATCTGTATTATTCATTAGAGAATGTTACAGTGAAAGATTGCATTGTAAATCGCTCGGCTTGTGACAGACCTCAGGCAGTAACGGGAGACTGGGTGCTTATTCTTATTAAGGGAGTGGCCACATCACGAGTTCAAGTGCATCTAAAGTTCACGTGCACGTGATGACAATGCAAGAACAAAACGCATCGACCAGTTACAATCAACAAGCGCTTCCATTATTCGCTCTGTTGTTTCAGAGCCGTTAGCCAGTTCTTCAAGGCAGAATGAATACCAACAAAACAAATGCCAAATCTCATTAAAAGAAATACATCTTTAAGTTCCTTGTCGCATGCAACAATGTCATGACGCTTAAAACTTAACGACGCGTTCGCTGGGAAAATAAAATAACAGATTCTCTATCTTGTCTAGCCAGGACGACTGTTTTCCTGTTGCCTTCCCATTATTCTCGAGCGCCTTCTTTATCTCTTATTTTTTTTCTCTCTCTCTCTCTCTCTCCTCACCCTCTCCCGTCTTCACGCATACACACCAAGTTCTCACCGTTCAATCTCCTTTTGTATTCTTTTCTTTTCTTTCTTCCTTTCTAATTTCTCTGATGTAAATATCTGTTGTCATTTTTTTTGGTTAGGAGATAATTGTATCCCTGCGTGACATGCTATGTATTGTATTCTCCATGTTTTACCACCACCACCCCACTCGCCTCCTCACGTTCCCTGCTGTCTCCGTTTATCTTTCTCTCACGTTGGTTGGTTGGTTGGGAGAGTAGGTGGGTGGGTGGGTTGGTGGGAAGGCGAGACTCCTCTATCCTTTCGGGTAAATGCGGCGACCGCGCGTGCACTGCTATCCTCATAGTTTTAGGGAATGCAAATTCAGGAGTTGTTTTCTGCTGCCTGCCTTTGATGTTCAGCGCCGAGTCGCATCACACGTAACGCTACCGTCTCGGGACCGACGTGGAAACGTTCAGATGTCAGAACAAGGCTGCCTCTAGCTCCTCCGAAAAATTAATGTTGGCATCGCGCGGGCTATTTCGGGCCGCCTTCTCTGCAAATGTTTGTGTGGCTTCTGGTGCTTTGTTCGTGCACATGAATGTAAAAGCTTACCAGTCACGCACAAACAGATTCAGGCCAGAAGATATGCCCTGTACTTTGTCTCCCTGGATTAACAGCCACGTGCATAAACTCATACAATTCCTGAAGAATATGTGCGTGCGTCCGTGCGTGCGTGCGTCCATGCGTGTGGGTGTGAGATGAGTGCGATCCCCTGAATGTGTGTATGGGATGTTTACAGCTAGACAGGTAGTTAGTGAGGTTGGTATTAAGATAAGAAATACAGTGTAAAGTTTGGTAGGTAGATGGCCAGGGCGGAAGGCAGGTTGCTTGAACGAATGATAGGTTGCTGGCAAGTTATGTCGGTAGTTTGGCACCTAGTGAAGATGGCAGATAGGGCGACGGCTGTGTACTTAGGCAGATGGTAGGTAGGCAGAAAGACGGGACGTTAGCCTGATAGCCAAGGTCGATAATTAATTAGGAAAGTAGCCAGGTAGGTGGGAAAGGGAGGTTAGAACAGAAGGGAATGTAAACTGAGAGATGGTGAACTTCTGTTGGTAAACTGCTGTTGGTGAACTGCTGTTGGTGAACTTGTGGCTGTTGGTGAACTTGTGGCTGTTGGTGAACTTGTGGCTGTTGGTGAACTTGTGGCTGTTGGTGAACTGCTGTTGATGAACTTGTGGCTGTTGGTAAACTGCTGTTGGTGAACTGCTGACTGTTGGTGAACTGCTGCCCGCAGAAAAAAAACACGACTGCCACCATCACTACCACAAAAGACTTTGCAAAGATCTACGCGTGTACGCACTCTGGCCCACATACACATGCACTTGGAAGGAAATGCGGCGCATGTGCACATCTACCCACCGATACCCCAGCACTTAAGACAATTAGAAACGCTGTCATTTGCCTCCTCACTCTCTGCTCGTGCAACGAAAGGAAATCTTCGAGGAACAGCGGAAAGATCTGGAGCTGAACTTTAAATGAGCTTCGATTTCATTTGCACCAAATTCCCTTCTCAGTGAAGTCAGATGAAAACAGTCATAAGAAACTGCTTTAGCTCTTTGTGGCAAGACAGAGTCTGTGCTTTTCCAAAGTGGATTGAGTATTTTTCCTAGAAATGTATTTTTAGCAAAATATCAAGGGAAAAGGATTTTTGGAGAGATTTTTTTCATCGAAATGAGACTAGGTTTCTTATGCAAGTAGCTTGAATAGTTTCTCATGAATTTTTTCATGCAGCTTGGTTGATTCATGCAAGCCTCACATTAGATGCCCTGAATTGGAAAGGTAACATGTCCCTCAGGCAGGTAAACAGCCAAAGATTACGTGGATAAATTAGCACAAGGTGACCCCTCTGACAAACGCAACTTCCCCTGATACGGAGTGATGGCTGAGTTATACCTAATACTAAAAATTCCCCAATCTATTAGCAGCCCCGCCATGCGCCGGACCTTATAGGGAACAGGACTATAGTACTATAGGACTGGATGGTCCAGTGTCAGTATAATGTTACGGAGTGTGACTAAAGCCTGTGTTGTTACAATAATCCCAGTGTAGCAGCACGTTAAATTGTTTCCAAAAAAAAATAACCCCACGGTCCTGATATATTCCTCGTTTGCGACTGGACTTTGAAGAAAAACCAACCAACCAACCATTTCTCTTTCTCTTGTTGTTGCCAGAGAGTGTCCTGAGCAAATTATTCTTTCTGCTCCTGCTTTTTTTCTTTTTTGTTCTTCCATCCTGCTTCCCTTTGCAATTGTTGGCAGTGTTGGAAGATAAAAACTGTCCAACAGATGTACATCGAGGAGTTCTGGAATTCTTTAAATTGCGTTGTGCATCATGGTGGGGGTAATGGAAAGGAGGGTAGTTCGCTCAAAACGAGGATCTGTGATCAGAAACAGAAACTTCTTTTATTAATTAACCCTCCTGTTGTTTTAAATAGGTTCTGGACTGTATGCTTGTCACATCAAGGCGTCTGAATGAACAGGTTCTTTTATAAAAATGCCGTTTTATTGTCCGCAGAAGATAGAAAGCAGTCAGTGGCCATAGCAATGTGCACTTGTGAGGTAAATGGCGCGTAGTTGAATGAACATATGCTCATAAATGTCTGTCCTGACTGGCATCCATTTATGTTGCTGACAATGGACAGTACTTCATTTTTTACGACTGTTTTCGAGATTGCTGTAGAAATTCACGAGTAAGAATTAAATGCCGGATTTTGTGTGAGGGATGAAATCTTCGTTATATGTGTGGGGATAAATGATGTTGGCTTGTGCGAGGAAAGACTAGAAAACTTCAGGCTCATGGCTGATGCGCAAGAGGGTTTGCATTTAG
Source organism: Lanistes nyassanus (assembly GCA_004794575.1). Lineage (NCBI taxonomy): Eukaryota > Metazoa > Mollusca > Gastropoda > Architaenioglossa > Ampullariidae > Lanistes > Lanistes nyassanus. Next base: position 610,428 of record SMGT01006903.1, read on the forward strand.
AGCTTGAAAAAGCGCAGAAAAACTGCAGCCAATCAAAATACAATCTTACGTAAAATATGCTAATCTCTTAGGGTCACCGCTGAAAACCTTGCAGTTTCCTGAAAGATCTTTGCTGACTATAACCCCCTACACTCCTCCCCAACCTCCACCAAAACCCCTACCGCTAACTCCCACCCTATACCCTTCCCCTAAACCCCTCTCCTCCCGAAACACCAGACCTCTTGCTCCCTCCCCCCGCCCCCCGAAAGGTGTGCCAAATAGAGCTCCCCATTTGATTGGCTCCGCTTTTTACACATCCGAAACAGAGCTCGTCATTTGATTGGCTCCAGTGAATTAGAGCTTTTACGTTCTGTTTACACTTCTGCTCAAAAGAGCGGTCGTGAGGCATGATCACGGTCACATTTTTTTCACGTGAAGAAGAACTACATCGTTATTGCAGCCCAGCCCAGTGGTGTGTGGTGCAGTGTGAATCGTTAGTGGCAGGTACTGAACATTGGAGGGGGCGTGTGTGTGTGAAGGAATAAAGGGATGGGAGAAAGAAGGAACGAGCGATCGAGCGAAAGGACGGACAGACGGACGGATGGATGGAAGAACAAATAAACGAACGAAAGAAGTAACGAATTTGAAAGGTGAACAAATAAGGAAGAAAACATTAAATACAGGGATGGAGAAATCCGTTGGCCACTAGAAACCATTAGCCTATCGGCCATTTTTTGGATGTGGGGGGGCGGAGGGAGGGAGAGACTGCTTTGTTCATACAAAAAAGAGAAGACTACCTTGGCCAGTGGAAATTTCAGTAGGTTATTGAATTTCAGAATTTATTAGCCCGTCCTTCTAATGAAAATTTTGGAACTTCCGAAAGGAACATGTGATTAAGCGAAGAATGCAAAAACGAACATGCTTTTTGTTTGTATTGGCTGATAAGCATGGGTGTCATTTTGACCCTGCTTCATCAAGCGACTGCAGCATTGTCACAGTGAACCTAATGATCGAGACGGTGTCATTGCAAACAGACCACGTCTGACATTGACGTTTTGCGAGGCTGAAGGGCAGAATCTTGCACGTCAGGGATTCTCGGTTTCCTAGGAAGCATCCTGGTGTCTCTCCCCACATCCTTGACTAATAGAGAGCCTTATACAGCAGGCAAAGCGGGCGTTGTCAAACTATTTAAGGACAAGCGCGTAGGAAACGCAGGTCACATTCCACCTGCAAAAGACCTCTGCAGTCCTGTAGGGCTTTTTTGTGGTTTTTGGAGCTTTCAGCATATTTCCCCCCGTTTTAGCGCGTGCTGATGCTGTCGACACGCGTAAGCGATAGACGATTAGGCAAGTCAAAACACTGCGGACCACGTGTTTGCGGTTTCAGCCGAAGTTTCTTTTGTCGGCAAAGCTTGAGGGCGACTGTGTGTACAAAGACCAACAGCGGCTCTTGTGGGAAGTGTAATGAAGTGTACTTTACAGACCCGTGACGCACAGACAGGCGCATAGAAAAGCTATGGGGTGCATTTACGCAAACGCTCCGAAACGCTCCCCGAAAAACTCCCTACACCCCCCCCCCCCCGATGCGCTATTAGAACCCGTTTTTCCTTTCCTCTTTCCTGCCGCCTCCTCTATCAGCTGCACCCCTTGTCCTTTTGACTCCAGTGTAATTATTTTTTAAGCTGCAAAAAAGACTATGCTTTACACATTCAGCATAACATGGGCAATAGTGGATTAGTTCTGTCAGAAATATGTAGTTTAGACAGCCGTTCCTGTCGCGCAAACTGGATTTTTTCTTTGACATCTTTGCATAGCTCTTGTCCTCAGTCTCGCAGGAATTCAGAAAGCTGGACCTCTGCACGCATAACCATTCCGGCAGCTTTAAGAACCTCGGATTTCTGAAGCTTAACGGGCTAAGATATGTTTTACTAAATTATTAATCGATGGCCCTGTTCGCGTCCTGCAATCTTAACATTTTGAAAGTGCTACGATAGTTGGGCGGGAACTTTGTCCTTGCGAGAAGTGGGAAGGTGGGTGGCTTGATTGTTGTGACATGGTAGTACAGATTCTCTAGAAAGATTTAGTATGCACTTGAAGACAAACACACGCACGAGGCGAAACGACTTACTGACCTCCTCTCTGTCACGGGTAAACTCTCCCTCTCTCTCCATCCACTGCCCGTACCATAGGGGATTCAAAGGTTGGGGTGGCATTCGTCGACAGGTCTAGCCGTCGCAGGGGGGAGGGTGTCTTCAGTCAACCTGCTTTCTTCCCCCTTCCTCTTCCCTCATCACCTTTTACTCACCAGTTCCCTCCTCCTGCCCCCACCCCTCTGTTACAATAAAGTCTTCGCAGTTAACGTTAAACAATGCATCTAACCAGCCTCCATCCACCCGTGTTTCCATGTACACGTCAATCCATTTATGCATCCGTCCATTCACTTATCCACTGCCTGCCCGGCTCCAATCTCTCCAGTACTTAAGTTGATTTTGGACTTTTTTGTTTAAAATCTTGTGTCTTTTTAATAACCGACAGCTATTAGGTACACACACGTCGGTTGTTCCCATTTTCTTGATTTTTTCCAGCATGATTTTCCTGATTAATAACCAAATAGGAGACTGTCCAGATGTAAGCCGAGTTAGTTAAAAATATTTGGCACGCAAAAATGGAGATTTTTAAATGCACTTTCAGAACTCGCCATTCAGGCTCGGTTGTGTGAGTGTTCCTCTCTGTTCTTCGTATCTGGTCATAACAAAAACCGTAAGGCCCTTGCATCTTGTAAGTTTTGCAGGCCTTTACACGCATGGACAGGATTTATGAACCCTCATGCAGCCCAGCCTGAGTGTGGAGAACTGGCGAAGCTCTGCAGAGACTCATCTTTGAACTAAGAAGTGCTTTTACTGCAGAAAGTTGTACAAGCAGCTTCTAAAATAAAGTAATTGGATGTTCACAAGGGAGACAACTGAAAGACGTTTAAGAGGCTCTAAGAGTTCGTGCGTGTGGCTTCTAACTGCAGACCCCACGCCTGTAAGACATCTTTCAAACCAGCTGTCTGGCGGAACTCTCGGAGCAAGCTAATAAGTGCGTACAGTTTAACATCTTTATCAATTTGGAAGTTGATACCCCGGTTGTTCGCATTGCTTCAAAAACTCAGGAATGATAGTAGTATGCTTACTGGACAAAACATTTTTTTAAATATCTCACAGCATTACCATGAAATGTTATTCAGGATCCCCCAAATACGTGCCGTTCTCGCAAAGTCTTGTAACTATGACAACAAAGCACTTTTATCTGTTTCAAAGTTGTAGGCACTGCATACAAACGAACAAGTAGTGTTGAAATTTGTTTCTTGCAAAATGAAACGAAACATACTAAGTGCATACCCTTTATACTGATCAAATCTTATGATAAAGCAGTTTGACACAGCGGACTACTGATGCTAGCTGCTCACTTACCGTCAGTAAGCCAATAAAAGTCCACACCCGTCCTATTTGCTTTTGACTTCCCATTGCGTCTAGAAAGTAGATTTCTATATTGGTCCCTCAAGTCCGAATCAATAGAAATATTACGTCTGCTCACGTCAGAACGGGTAATGTCAGCGTCTGTCAACATTTTGAAAGTCATCGTGGAACGATATCTTCAAACTGTCTAGCATGTGCATGTTAATGTCAAAGACATTTCTATAATTTGTCAATGGTTGATTTGAATAAATTAATCGTGCCCTTGGGGGAACGCCCTCTATCACACGGACAAAATGTGACATTGTAAAAAAAAAAAACAACAACCCTCCTTATTCGTCTATCCTGTAACACGGATTTTGGCAAGGGTCAATAGATTTCCTTTGATGTCACTAGAAACCCTCCTAGTACAGGCTTCTGAATGCTGTTTGCCGTTTTCAAATATAAGAAAGACAGAAAGAAAGAAAGAAAGAAAGAAAGAAAGAAAGAAAGAAAGAACGATCGCACGCACGCACGCTCTCACGCACGCAAGGACGCACGGACCAACCAATTGAAGGAAGGAAGGAACATTCTGAGCGAAAATTTCACAAGTGTGTCGGACTGCAGAGTTCAATGTTCTCTTTGGGGAAAGCAGTTCATCGTTTGCCGATTTGATTTCGGTTTGTTTCAGCTTCTTTATTACGGTCCCCCACCACTTATAAAGTGGCGCTCGCATATTTTGATGGTCTATTAGCCATATTTTTCATTCTTAAACATCAAATGTGGGTGTGTGCGCGCGCGTGCTTGCGTGGGAAGGAGAAGAATAGAACCAAAGAGCAAGCGCAAGGAACGAAAAACTAAAAAAATCGAAAAAGAAGGAAGAAATTGGGACGGAATTAGGAAAGGGATGAAAGAAAGGAGAAAAAGAAATTTTCAGCTGTCCAGTCAATTACTAAACGAAAAGTGGAAGGGTGCTTCCTTTGTTCTAATTTGCTTGTAGACCAAGTTCGTAATATTCTTCCGATTGGTGAAACCTGTTGCACTACCGAAGTTACAGAATTGTTCGCCAAGACGCTTCTATTTCTTCTAAATGCTTGACATTAATTGTTGCGTGTAGTTTTTTTTAATGAAATTTTGGTTTGCTACTCACTCGATCAGTATTTGGCGTTGTAATCCAATCAGGCTTGTTTGCTGTTTGTTGCAGATCAAAGTGCTGGTGTGCGTGCAGTTCTTCAAAGTGGGCGAAATCGACACACTCAAGGAACAGTACACAGCCGACGTCATCGTCCGGGCAAGATGGCGGGAACCGGCTCTCGACGGCCAGCTCTCAGAGGTTGGTTTAAAAATAAAATCTTGCACAATCGTAGCATTTGGTTAGCATCACTTTATGCCTACACTTTTTATTTGCACTGACCTTTCCTAGATTGCTCACCTTATGTCGTCTTTGTTCTAGATTATGCTCGTAGAACTAGCCAAGCGCACCCTGTATCTTTCTCCTGCAATTAGTTGTCGGGGAAGTACTTACTTGCAAGTGATTGTTAGTGGGAGAAGCAGATGGCCGAAAGGTCAGGGCCCCAGGCCTCTGAACCAGATGGCACGGCCACAGGCTGGTTCGAAATCAGTGCGCAGCAGCAGATTAACCCCAGTTCACCCAGCTGCAAATGGGTACCTGACCCCATGGGTTAGGGACGGTAAGGAAGAGGAGACGGGAACCTCCCTCGCGATGCTGGGCCCCAGAAAATTGGTCTTAAACACACTACCCTCCTACGACTTTAAGAAAAGGTCACGGATCATACTAGGCACTAATTACAAGACATTAGTGGAGAAATTACCCGCAAGGATTTTCTAGTGAAGAAATAGTATTTACTTAGAAGTAATAATAGTTTGTGGGGGGAAAAAACACTTGCAAGTAATTGTTAGTGAATAAAATTATATTTACTTCCAAGAAATTTTCAGTGAAGAAGCTTCTCTCGAGTATTTTTTTTTTACTTGTTTGAAAAATAAACTACTGGCAAGTAACTGTTTGTGGAGAAACTGCGGGCAAGTAATTCTTAGTGAAGAACTTACTTCCAAGTAACTGTTAGTGAAGAACTTACTTCCAAGCAATTGTTAGCGAATAAATGATGATTACTTGCAATAAATTGTTAGTGGAGAAACTACTGCAAAGATTTGTTAGCCCAAGAAAGTATATTTATTTGCAAGACATCGTTGGTAAAGAAACTTTGTTTACTTGCAAATAATTTTTAGTGGAGGAACTCCTTGCAAGTGAAATATCGTCGAGTTTTGTACTAACAACAGCTTTGATATGCATTTGAGTAACAAAGCTTTATGGCTGGACTAGGCTGAAAGATTCGGCATCATAAAACACCCTGTCTTGCTAACGTTGGTCTATTGCCTTCTATTTTAAACTGACGCACTTCCGCTTGAAGCTGACCACATGTAATTCATTCTCTGGACAGCATCGTTTCCCCACTCCACCCCCTTTTTTTCTCAGTGTGACAGTTTCGAGAAGACGTTGTGCTAGTCTGAGAAGATGTCAGTAGCCCTGTGCATTGTGCTAATTATATCTCTAGAAATGTTCTCTCATCCTAATTGCTTGCTTGCTTCTGCAGAATGTGATGATGCCAAGCTGTAGAACCTTTGAGAAACTTTCAGGACGTGCAGTGTTCTCACAGCCAGATATGAAAGCTTTCCACAGTTTCCATGAGTCTCTGACCTTTCACCGACAGACAGATGTCTGAACGGAGGACTCCCCGAACAGTCAATTTGTCGAACGGAGGGTTCGTCGAATGGGCATATTTGGGAGTGCTCCCATTTCAAGCACTACACCACATCCCTAACCCGCACCCACGCACCCACGCACGCAAGCACGCAAGCACACAACCACACACACACACAGTGATACACAGCAAAACCACTGTCATGATATAGGTTATTTTAGGTCTAATAATTGTATCAATGTAGGTATACTGCTTATAGCTGGGCACTGGAACAGACAAAATGTCTGTAAGACCGCCTTCCCTTTGCTCTGGACATAAAATAGGTGACGACCTTACACCTCCATGGTAGCGATGATGATTTTTCATGTATATTCCATAGATATGTCTGTATGTGTGCGTGCGTTCATCGGGGAAGGGCGGATGGAGAAGAGAGGGGAGAGTGGAGAAAGGGGTGCATTTGTGCTATAACTATGAAACAAACAAAACGCACACATGCATATGTAAGCAACCCGACCCAAACCAAGGTGAGGGAATTGTCCTTTCAGCGAGCTGTTTCTTGAAGGGCTCTCCGTTTAAGAATTTGTCTGTTCCTCGAATCGTTCGTTCAGGGAATTGTCTTTCAGCGAATTGTCTGTTGACGAAATCTTCTTCGGAGAATCAGACACACTTTCTATACGATGAAACGAAGAGCAATGTAGTCTGGGCTGCCTTGTGTCTGCAGGCATGTGTTATTTCTGCTGAAAAAAAAAACAAAATAGTAGTGAGGCAATGATCTAATGAGATGCATTAACCTGTATTCACGCTATCAATCTTTTCTCCGTTTTTGTTTCCCCTAGTAACTGACAACCCTGTTACCTAAAACTTTCAGCTGGCTGTGAGAATCCTGTTTGTCTAACCTATCTTTGTAAATAACAATTTTTTTCGCAAAAATGAAATGTTTCTAAACAAACGCTTGAAAAAAGTTGTACGTTGCCTGTTTATGGTCTTCCTAAGATAAATATAAGGTGAAAATGTTACTACGTCCCAAGACGATTACGAATGACTTTTTTTCAAGCGTATTGTTTTCTACCATACACGTGTGCACGCAAGCACGCGCAAATACTGCACACGCTCTGCACGTACTCCCACAACGCCCTATCCAACAAACACGTGACCTTGCTCGATAAGCTGACTGCAGGAGATTTGCACAAGTCAACGTGTGTTCTGTATTTCCGGTTCCTGGCCAGACATCGGACACAGGAGTGGCGGATTTTTACAGAAATCGGAAATTAGCAGAATCCATGGGCAGCATAAAGGTAGCTACAAAACTCCGATTTCGAAGCACTGTCACAATGCAAGAGAGAATCTGGGCTGTAGGATCAAACAGAAAAGTTTTTAGATAAAGGCTGTTCAGGGCCTGAAGAGAAACTTACATATGTTACTTTTCCAATCATAGAAAAGACTTGTAGATTCAGAAGTATGAAAAGGTTTTCTTCAGCCCTGAATCTCTTTGTTAATAATAAGAACAAATTCAAATCTGTTCCTGCATGACAGAGACGAGAAAGTTCATTTCAAGACTAAAATTGTACATACGTTTTAGATAGAGATTAATACGTAAGTTATAGTTAGATGCAGACTATATAGGTAAGTTTTAGTTAGACTAAATAGCTAGGCTATAGGTAGAGACAGGCTGGCTATATAAGTATGTTAGAGGTAGAGACATTATATAGGTAAGTTATAGTTAGAGATGAACTATATAGGTAGGTTACAGGTAGACAGGCTATACAACGATGCTAGAGGTAGAGACAGACTATATGGGTATTAAAGGTGTAGAGAAACTGTATAGGTAAGTAATGGGTAGAGACAGGCTACATAGGTATGTTTTAGGAAGAGACAGATTAGGTAGGTACGTTGTAGGTGGGAACGAATCCACCGATCACTCGCTCGATACACATGTTAATAAAAACGTCTATAGCTTCACACAGATCGACATACAGACACAGACGGACACAGACAGACACAGACACAGACACACACAGAGACAGAGACAGATACACACAGAGACAGACACACACAGAGAGACAGACAGAGACATAGACAGATAGAGACAGACACAGAGACAGACACACACACACAGAGAGACAGACAGAGACAGACACAGAGACAGGCAGGCACAGAGACAGACAGACACACACACACACAGACAGACACAGAGACAGACCCAGAGACACACACACAGAGACAGACACAGAGACAGACACACACACAGAGACAGACACAGACACACAGAGACAGACACACACAGAGACAGACACACAGAGAGACAGACACACACAGAGAGACAGAGACAGACACACAGAGAGGCAGAGAGACAGACAGATACAGAGACAGAGAGAGACAGACAGACAGAGACACCGACACAGACACAGAGACAGACACAGAGATAGACACAGAGACAGACACAGAGATAGATATAGAGACAGACACAGAAACAGACGAGTTAGAGTAAGAGGTAAGCATACAAGTCAAGCTTGAAGGCCATAATTTGGGTGTCTCTAAGCTTTTTCGGTTTCTGACATTCAGAGTATTTACAATCCCCCAGGACATTAATATTTGATCAGTATCGGGAACTCTTTTGATGTTTTATCAACCTAAAACCCAAACGAAGCCATTCCTTAGTATTTTAAACGAAGGTTTAAATTTAAAAAAAAGAACCTAGAAACCCGATTCAGATTTTAAAAGTTATCCCTAAATTTAATCTCGAATACTTTTGTGGACTCATTAAATTGTAAGCACACCTTACATTTGGAACAACTATAATGCGATTTTAGTGTAATACGCGAAATCTTAATAAAAATGAATCTCCTAGTAAATAGAAGCTTTGCTTACTAGCTACAAGAGAAGATCTGTAAGTGAAAAGTTAATAGGTTAATAGGTTATATACAAGCATAAGGTCAAACAAAAACTAGTAATTTCATTCTTCTGACAAGAGACCATTTCCGTGGCTCGACTAACTCTTTGCATGATGGATGTGTCTGCGGTTACTGCTGTCCTGGTCCGTGGTTTCGCGTAACTCACTTGTCCAGAATGCATGTTCCTATCATTTCTTTCGCTGTGCTAGTGCTAGCCTCTAAATCACCACGCACATTTCCTTGTCTTTCTTTCTGGAAGATGTAAAAATTCTTCTCCTGTCAGTCTCGTCACGCATTGCACCATGCACAGTAACGCCGTATAAGCTAACCCGCTTACAAGAAGCTGAGACGTTAGGAAATATGTCCTCCTCACCAAATATCGTCCTCACCATACATTTGGCAAGACTGGTAAATGTTTCTTTCTGTTGTGTGTCCACTCTTGTAACGCCTCAACTTCCGGTAAGCGGGTATTAAAGGCTTAACCCACACTTACACGTCTTAATCTGAGCTACATGTCCTAGTCTGAGTTACTGGCAATTTGGTGTTAGATAATGTGAGTTGTCATTGTTTTACCTGCTTCGTGCCATTGTCTTTCAATCTTAGTGCAGGAAAGTCGCATTCAAAAAAAAATTCTTTGACACACCTAAGTTAACCTTAAATATTACCAATTTCAGTTAGAAGCGGTTTGGACACAACAGTAATTTCCACAATGCTGTCAATGTTTGCACGATGCTGTCAATGCGTTTCGAGAAGTCTGGATTTAAATAACAGCAGGGGGACATGCTGGAGCCCAGCAAGTACTGGAACCCCAAGCTGTACATAGAGAACGCGTATGGCGACCCCAAAGAGAACTTCCGGTACCGGGTCATGTTCAACGAGAAAGGCGAGGCGTTCATTTCCGAGAAGCGAACAGTGAAAGGAACCTTTATGGAGAACTTGGAGCTGGATGACTTCCCCTTCGATGTCCAGGTGAGCAGACCTTGGTCACATTTTACATGTAGAGTGTTTGCTTTCTTTCGATCGTTCTCTGTCTGTCTGTCTGGTAGGTAGAAAGATTCACCCTATCTGTCTGTCTGTGTGTCTTATTATTTTCTTAACTTCTGTCTTTTTTCTTCCATTCCTTGATCCTGACCTTTCTCGTTTGTTTATGCATTGGTTAAATGGAGATCTACAATTTTTGGAAGGAAGTTTATACTATGAAATACCCCCTCAGACTCTCATTTACCCGCTTACCCAAGCATACCCACAACCCACACCCAAATCCTATTACTCTCTCTCTCTCTCACACACACACACACATTTACCTGCATAGCCATGGATACCCACCAACCCACACCCACACACCACCACCACCACCACCACCACCAACAACAACAACAACAACAACAAGAAGAAGAACAACAAGAACAGACAACAGAAAGGAAGAGGAAAAAGTACATTTAGGACGCGTAGGAAGAAATCTGTCCGAGCTGTCTGGTCACACCGTCTCTCCATCGCTGTTTTTCAGGACTTGACAGTAACCGTGGCCAGCGAATTCCCCGCCACAGACGTGGAGCTGGTGGAGGACCCTGACAACAGGCACATGGTGAACAAGCAGAGCTTCGTCGACGAGCAGGAGTGGTACCTGTACTGCCACACGCAGTGCAACAAGTGGGAGCTAAAAATAGACCCTGTCGATGATACTGCCAAGCGTTCGGCAATATCCGTCAAATGTCGGGCAGCCAGACGGCCTGGCTATTTCGTGTGGAATATATTCATGGTCACAGTACGTTCTGAATGTTTCCTTCATTCTTTGCTTCCTTCTTTATTTCTTTAGCGTTGTATTTAAATTGCTTCTTACACGTTTCCTGTCTTTAACCACAACTGCAATTAGTTGATGGCTGAATCTTCACAATCTCGCCGCTGTGCATAAAATAAAGGTACATGGTTGGACACACACACACACACATATCTCCTGTGAGAAAAATGCTGAACAGATTTCCTCTGTATAAGCAGTCAAAAAACTGCTTTATGCTTGAAAGATTTGAAGGCCTATACGCAAGATAGTCAAACTTCCTTCTCGCACAAATTATAATTAAACTATTCGCGATCACAAAATTAACGCACAGAATTTGATTACCATCCACAAACAAATCCATTCGCCAGCTATTCGCATACATTTGTTTCTGTTCATTGCCTTTGGCATGCACCAAAAAGCCCAGATGTTGTCACGTGCACATGCTATCGCTATTTATGTGCGTGCGCACACCACTTCCATGCACACATTAGATCCTAACTTAAGTACCTTTCACACGCACAAAATGCCTATCTTGTCCACTCTCTAGCTGTACGCTGTAACTCACTGCTGACGCTTTCTGGCGGCTTCTCTGTCGCAGTTTCTCATCTGCAGCCTGTCGTTTGCCACGTTCTCCGTGGAAAAGAACCTGCCGCAAAACCGCCTGCAGCTGGCCTTCACATTGATGCTCACCTCCGTGGCCTTCAAGTCAGTGGTCAACCAGAGTTTGCCGCGCATATCCTACCTCACATACATGGTCAGTGTCTCGCGGTACACGTGGCTTCTGTACTGCTTGGACTAGCAAGTAATGAGAGACGGGGCATGGTGCTAGCTGCAGGTTCTGTTAACATGTTAGTTACAAGATACTTTCGTCTAGCTGCAGGTTCTGTTAACATGTTAGTTACAAGATACTCTCGTCTAGCTGCAGGTTCTGTTAACATGTCAGTTACAAGATACTCTCGTCTAGCTGCAGGTTCTGTCAACATGTTAGTTACAAGATACTCTCGTCTAGCTGCAGGTTCTGCTAACGTGTTAGTTACAAGATATTCTCGTCTAGCTGCAGGTTCTGTTGACGGTTTAGTTACAAGATATTCTCGTCTAGCTGCAGGTTATGTTAACATGTTAGTGACAATATACTCTCGTCTAGCTGCAGGTTCTGTCAACATGTTAGTTACAAGATACTCTCGTCTACTGAAACCTGTAAAAATGACTCCTAACGCCCGGAGCTGCCCGGACACAAATTTCCTCTTGGAGACGCTTTATGACGTAATTTCAAAGGCATTTGTATTTAATCCCAAGGAAAGCTGATATGATACAATCTGAATATGAAGGCGTCTTTTCCCTGTTTTAAGTTTTACCAGCGTATGGGATCGCTTTCGTCTCGCAAGAGCGTCTGGTCCGTTCAATAAAGAACTGTATTTGTAGTGGTACTTCACTTAGCTGTGACCTAGGTACAGGATAGCACCTAGCTGTGTCTGTACGTAAGAGTTCTGAGGAGAGTGCAGGATACAGTGCGCGAAAATGTGCCTTTAATTCATGGACAGAGAAAACAAGCATTCAGATGTCCATAAGAGCAACTCGTAGACATTTGACTCGCACTTTCTCCCATGCCAGTCATGAAGCGGAGTGCAACGATATCTGGGAGGAGGAGATAAAATTTCAACTGATTGTAATTTGGCAATTTTTTAAAAATAATTTATTGTTTTAACCCGCAGCGCACACTTAGAACAAAGTTAGGACTCTGAAGAAAGGGGCGGATGATGTTGATGATTATGACAGGAGGAACAACTGAGAGGAACAAGGGTAGCAAACCTCTAAAGGGCTTCCAGGGCCGAGATACACAGAAGGGCGTTATAAATCCTCAGCTCCATTCTACAGAACCGGACCACACTTCTCTTCTCCATGAGACGAAAAAGAGCTCATGGGCTTGTAGAATTTAAAAAAAATGGACGCGTTTACATTTGAAATATATGGTATCAAACTTTTCTGGGGAAGGGAGATGGCAGACATAAGTGTGCAGTCTTTCATTACGAGACGAAGGGTCTCCAAGTGGAGATTTGTGCATCTTGGCAGCTCCGCTTGGGGTCGTTTTCATCAGTTCGATAGACAACTGTATAAGGCAATGTACCCATCTCAATCACGATGCTGATGATGATTGGTCAAATGTTTGATTTAGCTGTGTGCATTGGTTTTGCATTCAGTTAGGGATCTAGCGGCGTGCCATGCAGGGTTCACCTAGCGGCCACCTTACCTAGCTAGCTCTCTGTGCCTCTTTGTCTACCTGTTTCCTGTAATTTAGTTCTGTTTTCCTCCCGCAGGACAAGTACCTTCTGGCATCCATGATCATGATGTCCGCTGTGTGCGCGTGGCACGCCGTCGTCATGACGCTCCTGCACGACCGAGATTTCGCCGACCGTGTAGAGAACATCGTTCTCATAGTCCTCGGTATCGGCTATGTCCTTTTCAACGTTGGCTTCATCATCATCATCTACATTTTTGTGAGCAACCACCTTGATATTCATTTTTTTAATTACCCGCTGCAAAACAGCATCAACAGCGGCGTTAGCAGGGGATCTAGAAATAATGGAGGTGTGAAAGATTGTTTGTTTGTTTGTTTGTTTGTTTGTTTGTTTGTTTGAAGAGTTAGATAGCACTATCCAGACTTGAAGATCGATGTCTTACGTTGACGAACACAGACTCTTTGTACACGGAAACCCGACCCTGGATTGTGCGTGCAGCGAGGGCAGGTCACCAAGAACTGCACGTTGTGGTTACTTGCACACATTACATATGCAGAGGGACAGTGAAGGGACGGTAGAAGCTTTAATTTTGATAATATTCTGTGGGCTGAATCCTTGCCAGTTGTGAAGAAGTCTGTAGAGCTGGAGATACCGAATACAATTAGTATAAGCTATCTCCTACTTTACTCCCTTCTCTTTCACGCTCTTTCTTTTGTTCGTCTTTCTTTGTTTTCTTCCTTCCTTCTTTTCTTTCGGTCCTTTTACTTATTCATTTTGTTTCGGTTTTATTTCTATTTTCTTTATGTAATTACTGTTGCTGACAGCAGCAATAGATAACAGTAGAAACGTATATAAAAATCCTAGAAATAATTGAAGCCTCTTGATTAAGCGATCAAAAATGTAGCAGTGATTAGGGAAGATGATTGCTTTTCGCTATTTTACCAAGAGAAATGCAAAATGAGCAACTGAAGTGCCATGGAGCCTATGCATTGCATTTCATGCAGTTCTTTACACAAGGCGAAAGAAACACGGTGATTGGGAGAGTGGTTAGTCAAGACAACCAGTCTAGACTCAGGTAGAATAAAATGATATCTCTGCATGTCCCACATATTGACTTTTTATCTTTAAGCTTACATCTAGCCATCACGTAGCTTTAGTGATATATATCTACGGTAATGTCATTTCTTCGATTTCTTTCCAGCCATGCAAGAAAAGGCGAACAATGGCAGTGAAAGACAGAGAACACAAGGTACTCTCTTTTCCTTCATATATTTCAACTCTTGGTAATAGATTTTCGGCTTATCTTGAACAGGACATAACGGATAATTTGCCTTCCACACAAACTTCGCTCTCAGCAAACTTTTCGTCGTGTGTCACTCGGTTTCCTTGTAACACTAAGCGTGTATGACGTATTTCAGATAAGCACTGAACCACACCGTTATTTTCCCGCGCTCTTTAAATCTGCTGGTTCTGTTGCAGGAACATGCCAGAAAACTACTGTTGGAGTCCCCTTCAAAATCCGTGAAGACGAAAAGTGTTGCAAAATCGAAATACTGACAGAACTATGAAAGTGTATATAAAATAAACCTTTTCTGTTCTTTGCCTACTACGTCTAGTAGTAGGGAAATCCTTGTCTCACAAGGCGTAAGATCACCGTATCCAACATAGTTTCAGACAAACCAATAAGTTACGCACGTATCTCGGTTAGTGAACTTCATGAGAAATTCTTCATGAGAAAATTCTCGTTTAGAGACGTTGTAATAGGCACGCACACAAGCATACACACAGTCACGCGCCCACGCCCACGCACACGCACAATCAGAACTGTGTTCATTCTGAAAAGGTGAAGGAATCGTGTTTAAGGATGGCACCCAGAATGCTTAGTCTTAGATATCTTGGACAGATTTCAGTGAATTAACGTCACGGAAGCAATAGTTATTGAAACAGAAACGGTGGCGTGTCACGTGCAATATTAACGGAGTGTACTGATAAAAGGATAAAGGTGAAGGGTCAAGGTCCGTCTTAAACGGATGCCTTCTGTAACGAAACCCACACTAAGGGATGATAGACTGCAGACAAACCGTAATTTTTTTCAAAGGACGCTTGAAAACAGAGAAGATGAGAAGGTCAACCTGGGGCAATCAATACTTGCTGGGTGGACCCAACAAGAGACTGGTGGCACTTTTGTTCCTTCCCCATGATGATCGTTTAAAACAAAGCGAAGTCTGTAAAGAATGAGCATGAAGGTGTTAGGAGGAGAGTCTGTATATTGCAGTAATCGAACAGGTTCTGTGACATCCAGGAATATCTGGTGACATCACCGGAATTTGATTACTTGGTTACCTTGTATCGGGCAGACGCAAATCATAGCGAACATTATCAGCTGGTTAAGTCAACGCAAATGCACAACAGGCGTAAGAAGCTTGTCTTCAGACTGTAGTCACAACGTATATTCGCAACCTTTCGTGAAGTGACAGAAGAAATTACGAACAAAAATCAATAAAAACGCATGACGAATGACACAAGCACAAAACGATACTCTCATGTTTTTCAGGAAAAATTACAGTATCTTGTAAGTGATTAGTAGATTTTAAAAAAATACCAAGTCTTCCTAAATAAAAGGGACCTTCTGGACGCGTCAGAGCTGTGAAGGGTGGGTTGCCAGGGAGGAAGCATGTGCCGCAGAAAGAGTCTGAAGATGAAGAATCGTTGTTTCTGTGGACAATGATCTGAAACATTTGGTGAGAAAAGAGCAAGAAGTTTTAACAACTACTGATTCACTTCAGCCGGGATTGTGAAGGTGTTTTGCTTTGGAACTGTGAGCTGTTTAAACCCATGC
Organism: Lanistes nyassanus; assembly: GCA_004794575.1. Lineage (NCBI taxonomy): Eukaryota > Metazoa > Mollusca > Gastropoda > Architaenioglossa > Ampullariidae > Lanistes > Lanistes nyassanus. The sequence continues at coordinate 626,307 of SMGT01006903.1, forward strand.
CATACCAGAGTGAATCGGCACTTTTTGTTCCTCCCTGCTCGGAGTTGACACATCGTGGCTCCAGTGTCAAGGTACTCAGAAGAGAAAGCTGCACAATAATGGCTAAAAATAGATTCCCTGGAACTGCAGTCAATATCCAGACGCATTACGTACTTTCGTTCGGCTTTTTTCTGGTTTACTGAAGATTGTTCTTTGTAGAACTGGATTTTTTCAGGCAGTGTCACAGAGAAATGGCTGCCAGGGTGCGTATCTTTATAAGTCCACAAGTTGTGGAATGTTGACAAGTGTCTGACGTCTTCGCCTTTGAAGGTTTGTCCTGTCTTTAGCCGGCTGACGTAATCAATTAATCTTTTTCACTGTCCCCCTCTTCGACGCAGAAACCCGGCGGTCTCCGACTAACGAGCTGTCGGCCAGTCCGCATGGAAGATTTAGAGCTTTGAAGCAGACTTCAAAGAGGACTGACATCCGCTTACCTCTGTTGGTCTGCCGCCATTCGATAAGCCCAGCTTTTGTGGTATGTGTGGGTTCTCTCCACTGCGTGCAACTTGCGCCGTTGTGCACTGTGATGTAAAAACCTTGGTAACAAAAAAGTATCAACATTAGGACCATTTGCTGCACTGCAGGACTGTGTGACAACATGCTTAACGACTACAAAACTTCAACAAGCAGTTTTTTCTCCCATCTCCTAGATTCTACCTTCTTTTTTGTGAATATACTGATAAACAACTTTGTTATAAATTGGCAATGTGTACATTTTGACTATCACTGCATTTCACTGTAATGAAACTTAAAAATGATTCATTCCCAGATTGCCTTATTACCCGTAAGTTTTTTTTCTCATGCTATTATTTTTTGGTTTTATGTACATATCAAGCCTTAATGTACTTTTGTTTTATCGTTTTACTTTTAGTTTGAATTTTCTCTTTTGGTTGTGTTCTGTTCTTGTGATTAATTCAAAACCGATGTTAATAATTTTGTTCATTAAACATTAATTTCCAACGTATTACATTTTACTTGCTGTATTCGTTCGTATTCAGTGTTATAGTGTATTTTGCGGTTTATATTTCAATCTTTGTTTCCCAGTTTTCCCTCTTGCCCATTGAAAGAACAGCATATCATTGTGATAACTTGAGGTACCTTTCTAAACAACTGTTTAACTCGTTTTATCTGTTGACGTCATGCAGTATTGGCCACTATCAAACGACACAGATCTTTACATTGTTACTTTCAAATGTGTTGTTCAACTGTGCATGTGTAGTTTATTTTACTTGTTTTGTGTAAGAAGAAACTGACAAGAACACATTTACCTTTCAGTATACATGATAGACGTTTTGCTATTTTTTTAGGTGTGCTGTGCACAGCAAAAGGGGGGGTGGTGGCTGTGACGTATCAAGTATCTATAAACAGTTGTATACTTCAGATGAGCACTGGTGGACTGCAAAATACGGCTGCCAATAATTATTCATCAAAAATTTTGTTTCTTTCTTTTACTTTTTTATGAAGGGAGGGGGAAATGTTTCTCCAGCACAGTATGAAAAGCTAGCTTACAACTGTTTTGTCAAGACTACAGATGCAATCTATAATTAAGCGATGTATTTGTCAAAAGTACAAAAAAATTAATATTTCCTTGGCTTTCACAAATTTTCTTTGCAAGGTTGTCATTTTCAGGAGTGACTTATAAGTGTGTGTGTGTGTGCGTGCGTGCGTGCGTGCTTGCGTGCGTGCGTGCGTGCGTGCGTGTGTGTTAATTTGTCGTGTTCTGTTTTGTTTTAGGGTTTTAACGACCATATGTTCGAGTCAGTGTGCGTGTGTCTATGTGCGTCTGCATGCCTTCTTTCAAATATGGATCTTGCGCGAGTTTGTCCTGTGCGTGCACCTTTTCACCTTGCATGTGTCTATCCACATCAGCACGTCAAAGCAGAGAACAAAATCTGACTTGACCTTCGTATTGTCTTCAGAAAGTGTAAAGACAGCACAGCATAACGGTTCCGTGGCTTAGTCATGTCACAGCCCGCTCCCTCTCACCGCAGTCATACTCACTAGTGATAGGAGGGGTTTGTGGGGGCGTGTCCTTTCTACCACCACTCGTACAAGACACAACACTAGACCGGCAGTGAAAATTCAACGAGGCCCCAGCCAGGTATAATTTTTCGACTCCCTCCAATCTCCCCAAACAATCAACACAAATATAAATATCTCTCGCAATCTCTCACCACTACACTACCCATATGACATCAGCTAATCTCTAACACGTCTTTGAATGGCTCGTGACAACCCTTCATCACACCTTCTCATCGCCACCAATAAGTCCCTTTCGATCACTCGTCGATAGTACATCGATTATGGAATGGGTCCAAGTCCATTCACTGAAAACTCATCGACTCTGTCACTCCCGACTGAGCGAAAATGTTTCTGCTTATCTCCCGTGACGTCCACCTAAAAGTCCGATTTCGGGTCACGCACGAACACAACGTCTCTCTTGTCCCGGAGGGAATAATTTACCGTTCCTACCTTGATTCTGCCAAGGGAACGATCTACACTCCCGGAGCGGGCTGTGACAAGTCACGGATCCGGTGTTTTGAGATAAATACTAAAGGAATCGCAAAATCAAAAGAGAGAGAGAGTAAAAAAGAAATCAATAGCTGCCTTGAGGATCACCGAAGTTTTTAGTTGTCGAGCCACAAGCAGACTACAACAATGGACGTCTCTAAAATCCAGACTAGGCCTGTGCTCCCGCTGGCTGTATAGACGAGCGACACCATCTCTTGTCTTCACGCGAACAAGCAGTCTTCTCTTCTGCAGAATAAGTTGTCTTACGAATCGATGGCTGACAGCTTCAAGTTATTGATATCATTTCTCAGCAAACGCTATTGCAGTACATACTACATGCTTCTTTACGATCTTCAGGTAGTATGCTAACAACACTTACACTAGTAATACTGATAGTAATAATGTTAGTAATAACATGCTGCTTAAAACGTTTATGAACACTATCGCTGAAAACTTTCTCCACATTCTTTTCTGTGCCCATCTACACAGGACAATAAGCCAGTGTAGATAAGCACCAATAAAATTCCAATCAGACGAACAAGATGGCCGCTGCCTGCTGGAAGGCAGCATCAAAACCGCTAATCCTCAGTTTAATTAAGATGTCTATGGCAAAACCCATAGTGTGTGACATTATCTAAGGCTGCAAACGCGAGGGGGGGGGGAGAGAAGGCGGTTTTAACACAGCCACCTTCCTTACCGATACTGAGTACTGGATGTCTCAACAAACAAGGGATGCGAAGAACAACGGGGTTTTGTGGCGTCCTGGTTAATGACCCGAGAAGGTGTGCGTATCGGTAAAAGGGGGCAGGGTGGTTAATATCAGGGGAGGTAAGCATGTGAGTGGACAATTCACACTCCAGATCATCCAACTGTAGCACAGGCGTGGGATGAGGGTGTGTGAGGTCATGAACGTGGTAATTATGATGGTACAATATATGGACTAAATCAGACACATGACGGTTTATAGAAATTGGAATGACACGAAGAATTAACTCGGCTGTTTGCATGCCCTTCAAAGAATAGCAACAAACGGAGAGTATTCTGCATCACTGGGACATTATGGAGCTGAAGGGGATGGTCAGAGATAGATAGCATTCTTGTGAATCTCTGTCGTGCAGGCCATTGACAAGTCTGCGGTGAAGCAGTAGCGAAGTCGTTGCACAATGACTGTATACAGACAGCGCCATTTTGACCATTACAGGTATGTGGTGATACATGGGACCACTTGAAAGTAGACGTGCATACTGCATGCTGGCTGCTATGTGGTAACAGGTCGGCACAATCACCATTGGACACGCTCATACCATGCTGGCTGCATGGGCTCCACGTGGTGAAAATCAATATCAGCTTAGATACTACCCACATTAGCAACATCGAAACTATTTATTTTCAGCTATTCAGGCGCACTGTGCAGCAACGTTCAAAGGGTTCGCATGTTAAAAAGAAAGAAACGAAACGAAAAGTAACGAAACGAAACAATGAGTCAGTTCGATTTCTCGGTCTTCACGGGCGAAACAATCAACAGAGAACTGTACGGGAGGAAACGTTTCATTTCTCTGTATTCTTTTTCGAGGCAGTTGCGTCCCCTGCAAGGAAATCGTGGTTGTTGTCAATTTCATGTGAGTGAGCGAACTATTTGTCTTCTAACACTTTATGCAGTCCTTTTCATTGTGATAAAACCATGTCGAATGTTCCCGCTGATTTGGGCCGGTGCTCCTTAACTCGTGAAACGGTTGAGTGTCTTAAATTGTGCGACATGTATGTGTTTCGTAAATCTTAATTCTCTTTCTTGAGTTCTTCCGTCTTCCCCCACCCACCCATCTTCTCTCTCATCTCCCTCCTATTTCTAGCTTTTTTTCTCCCTCTCTCTCTCCCTGGGTCTGTGGACGCATGCATTTGAGTGTGTCCGTGCGTGCGTGTGTGTTGTATGGTGGGGGAGGGCTATACAAATCAAACTACATTTCATTTTCGCCGTCCAATGCTTATTGTGTAAGGATGTGCCTCGCCATGTCCACAGAACAACATCCATTTTTGTTTATTACAGGCACAACGTGACTCTGTGCCAAGTCCCACAAACCTTCGCACCTCATTTATGAAAATCCACTATACAACAAGACCTAGTCATAATGAACCAATCTATTTTCACGTGTGTAGCTTATATTATCAGCAAGGGTGTGGTCGCAGTGGACAGTCCCCATGGGATTATTTTGTTGTTGTTGAGGAGATAAGCTCCGTTTTTTTTTTCATGTGGCTGGTCACGCAGACGTTACTTTTAACGCCTTCAAACGCACGCACATTCGCACACGATGTATGGATAATTTACAGCTAATGCTATAAGCCACAGCAGATTCGCTCGGTTCTCAAGCCATCCCTAATTCTAACTTCCAGCTTTTCCCATTCCCTTATATTTTCCTTATCAGATTTTCGCTTTTTTTCCTTCGTTTTCAAAGAGTACGGAAAAGAAAACACTACTGCAAATCTCTTGACAGGGTTTTGAAGACAATGACTGACAAGCTTATAATTTAATAACTTCCTCATGCTTTAAATTCGAAAATGTAAGGTAGAATATTCATCTATAGCCCTGTGTACACTGCCCAGGGATTGTGAATTATTTGATGGCGTCGCAGGGGTAAAATGGAATTAAAGAGGACGACAGAACTAACGTGTTAGGTGATGTTTTCGGTATTCCTGAGAATTTCAGTTTTTATATAACTGTTAGTAAAATACAAGAATTTAATGAACAAAAATGCAAGCAACATAATCTGAAGAAATTCCGGTTGCTAGAAATTGAAAGTGAGTACATTTCAATAAACAGCCGCAGTTTGTTTTTTTCTTTGTTCCTGCTCTAGCATATGCGAGTGTGCATGGCTCGGAAAGAGTGAGAGACAAAACAATAATTTATGCGTGTGTGCTCAAATGCCCGAGGTTATGTGCGAGAGAATGATCTAGAGATACTTTTTAATAAAACACACACAAGCAAGAGATGATAGACCAATTCGATTTTATTTGCGTGTGTGCGTTCGTGTGTTGTGTGTGAGTGAGCGTGCATGTCTATGTCTGAGTACTATAACATCATTTTTGTGAGGGCGCTCGAGCGCGTGAATGCCTATGTGTGAGAGGAAAATAGCAGGCAAGAGACACATTACAATAATGTGTTCTGACTTGGAAGCGCATCCTTGTTCCTGCTGCAAGAGGGGCGACCTTTAGCGAGCTGTGGACAGCAAGAACGTCAGGTGGACAGCAAGAACGGATACTTCGGATCCCAGTTCTGTCACTTGTACTTTCTCCCATGATGTGGCACCTGTTTACAGTTCTGGCCGTCGGGGGGGGGGGGTCTGTCCGGATAATCCGGCTTCCTGTTACATGTACGTCCTTCCTCAACCAACCCATTTCCTTTGGTCTCCCTGAGGGCGGTTTTATGCAGCACGTTCCCTTGGTGATACCCAGGGGGTAACTACAGTTACGTCCTTGGGACTCTGCTAATTAATACTGTATACACCTGTTGTACCCTATTGCCATCTGTTTTACGGTCGTCAGAGTCACAGCTGGAAAGGAATATAGACTCCCTTATCCCAGTAAGAAAGATTTTTAAAACCACGTAAAGCTGACCTAACGAAATCCAGCATGATCAACGGTGTGGCTGTGCAGTTAAAAATGGCTTGACTGTGAGCCTGATTTCCGTGCGTGCGTGCGTGCGTGCGTGCGTGCGCTGACAGCAGGAAAAGCATGCACGGACCCACGCGCTTTGCAGACATCGATCTTGACATCAGCGTTACGCAACACAGGAAGCAGTTTCGAGATCAAAGGGTGAAATAAGTCAATGACTTGTCAACTTATCAACTTATGATATGAGCCCAACCTTTCAATTCTCTAACTAGGTTTGTTCGAGGTCATTGCGTCCATACATCACGTACCTGCATTACTGGGATCAACTCACCTATTGTAGCTGACGCGATCTCCGACATTCCCGATGTATTTGTGACTTGTCAGGCTCAGTATAAAATGTTAACGCATGTACTGCAGTCACTGCCTACCTACTGAGAGAATCCGACTGCTGGTTGTCTGTGCGGAGACGCACTGTATGGCAGGCGCAGGACTACAGCAGGTAGGGACCTAAAACAGGACTATTCTTAACCGGATGTACTTGAAGCTCTCTCTCTCTATATATATATATCACCGATATACGAGGCATTCTGCTTAGAAGCACATCTCTCCCCTCGTTACGTTTGTCACCAGGTACTGTTTTGATCCAGAGAGCATTCAAATTGTTTGTTGATTAGTTTGTTGCAATTATTTGTTGATTAGTTTGATTGTTGCAATTGTTTGTTTGTACTATAAATATTTATTCCTCGCCCACAATTGGTCTCAGAATATTATACACAGATGCAAACACACCCTTCGATGATAATTACATGTCGGGCGTAATATATGACGCATAAAAATAATTGATATATTCATATTTTAGTCTCTCTCTCTCTCTCTCCCCCCAGGCAATAGGGGCATATAATATGAAACAAATTTTAAACCTGCTCCTCATAATATTTTATAAATGTGATCGGTTGTTATAAACAATAAAAACAGTGTGTTCAGAGGTCAATGGTTGACCAGAAAGTTTCGCACAGTAAGATGTCTGTTTAAAAAAATGTGTGATATCATCAAGAGCGCCAAAAATCCTCCGTAAGCGCTGTGTCCAGTTGTCAAAGGACACGGAACGACGCGTTAGGAAAAAAAGTACACTCCCATGTGACGAAACGACTCCTGGTAAAGCCTTTCATTACTTTTTTGAAGTTCTTAATCTTGCTGGACGTCTCCGACAAAACTCATCATCTGTCAATGTATCCTTTTTCGACAACTTCAACAGGTGGGTGCAATTGTCAGTGGCGTAAGTTTCGTGCACCATAGAATGCCGTGGATGGGGGCTGCAAAATTTCTGTGGTACTGCTCTGCCTCATATAACATTGCTGTATTTTCAAGTGAATTATTTTGTATTGCGTTCTTGATGTTTCATCCGTCTGCCACAGTGTCGATTAACGTGTGTCGTGTAGCACCCTCGCACTCATACACCATGCGTGTTCTCTTTACTCTCAGAATGACTCCATACACCACGAAGACAACACAGAGTAACAGTTGGCAAATTATTTCCTGTTTATTTTACTTACCCTTGTATTCCTTCGGTATCGCACTCACTCACTCACTCACCAATATCACTTGTATAACTTCATCAATGATTTATCACGGAAGCAAATGTACCTCCAAAAAATTACCCACTGTTTTCTCTAGCGTTCTCAGAGTCGTATTACTTCACTGTTAATTAACATGCCGTGAGTCAGTAATACTAAGTCAACCTTAATCCACACACGACACTGTTCTTCAATCTTAAAGCACATAGATAGGGTCAATTTCTACCCGGGGTAATCCTATGTCAACCTTAATCCACACAGACTGGACTTCCCAACTGGTAACATGTCTTCAGCTTCAGTATCCACATCTCCCAGTGTCCAGACATCGTCGTGAACTTACAGCGGAGAAAAGCAGAAACACCACAGTTAAATCCCTATACCTTAAATTAATAAATCATCCCAAAGTGTTCTAACTGTTACTGTTCTTACTTTGCTATTGGACAAACCCAACCAAAAACTTCTGCCACTGACACATCCTCGAAGTTCGCGAAGAAATGGCTCAAGAAGAAGAAAGGGAACGCACAGTGACATCGCAGTCTTTCACCTATGATATGATCATCACAGAAATACACGACCATTTCACACAGAAATACACGACCATTTCACACAGAAATACACGACCATTTCACACAGAAATACACGACCATTTCAGGAATATACAGAAAGTGACTCGGACAGAGACATCACGTACGCAGCCTTTCTTTGGTTTGTTACGATTCACACAGAAACACGCGACTATTCCGCACATGAGACCAGTTCAGTAAGGAAACGGGAACTGGTCACGGAACTATGGCATGGACAGCCATCACTAGTCAGCAGTATAGTACGAATTGAAGACAAACGTTAGGGTGCTAAAATAATGTTGGCACAATCATATAACATAGGGATGTTTGATGCTTTATAAATCAACTACCCCGCCCCCCCCCCAAAAAAAAAAAGAAAAACAAAATTTAATTCTAATTTAAAAACCCTTAAACGCACCCCCCCGCCCCCAAAAAAATTAACGTTTCTCTAATTTTTTTAAGACATGTACCCATGTATTTTATTTTCAGTCATTGTTCTGGCCTGGTTATAACCCAAGCAACGGCGAAACTTTCCTGCAACTACCTGCTGTTCAAGCGGTTCAGATTTTCGGACCGTTTGATCCTTCTGTTTTGGTTAAAGCCATAGAAGCTGTCATCGAAAAAGGCCTCCAGGTAAAAGCCGCAAACCTTCTGACCGTTTTGGATGAATTTCAGCCCCAGGTCACCGACAACAGCCGGACTTTACACTTTGCTTCCAAGGGTCCTGCCACAGCGTTTGACTTAGAAAGCAGCTCTGGCAAAGGGAACGGTAGCTGTCAATCCTCGGACCCAAAGGACTACACTGATGCTGAAGCAGGGAGCCATGATGCAGCACTTTTCGTTAAAGATGAGTTGTCGTTCCATGAAAAGCAGCAGACAGACTGCGAATGTCTTCCTTCAGATTGTAACCGCGCCCAGCATCCTGCAAATGCGAAAGCTCCCAGCCCAGGTGCTGCCAAGACAGAAAATCAATCTCACGACAAGCGATCACTGAAGCTGAAATACAACGTCCTCAGACAAGAAAACATGTTACTGAAAGAGAGGCAGACTTGTAGACAATGCCACTTACAGCCAGTTTCCGTAACATTTCTGCCGTGTGGCCACTATCTGTACTGCTATGACTGCGGGAAAACTTTCAGTGCTTGTCCTGTCTGTAAAAAAACAATTCTAGCTGATGTCAAGACTTACCTATCTTGAACAGACAATGCAATCGTAACGAAACGTTCTCAAACATCTATTTGAAATAACCTAACGCTACCCCTCTCGAAACCTATGCTCATTTGTTATTATTTTAATAATGTTACTCTCCCCACTGTAAGAAAAATATAAAAGATGTGTTCAAAAAGCTCTCTGTTAAGGCCTGACGAGGCGCAGCAAGATTTTTTCTGATGTCATGGGTATAACTCTCTGCAGACACCAAATAAGTAACACAAAATCCATTGCATTAAATATAGTTTTGTAACATTTGACAGTTAATGATGTAGACCTCAATAACCAACAGCGTTCTTCAATGAAGTCCTGCGCGCACCTCGGTTCTGCAAAATCTTGCTAAAGGTTGGCCCAGCGACAGGGCAATTAAATTTAGTTGTTGACCTAATAAAGTGCTGACCACTTCCCTGACCGGCAAAGTGTGTTGCGAAATAGGGGCCTACGTGATGCGACCCCTTTTATGTGACGAGAGATATGGATACGATCTGTTTGCGATCTCTTCTCGGATATTGGCTCAAAACACTATTAAGTTCCGCAGCATAAATCTTGCAATACCTCGTCTTATCTATGACGTCATCGTAATCTATTGGCCGAGCCCTCAACCCTGCTACACACTTATACCACAGAATAATAAAGGGGTGGAGATTTACAACAACAAATGCAAACTTATTATGAAAACGTGTAAATAACGAAACTGTTTGAAAACAACAATGACGTCCTTCTTTCGGTCTGAATAACGTCAACGCTCTACTGATTTCACCACCAGTGTAGACCGAACAGGTTGATGTACACCGCCCTTCCCATACATGCACGCATGGAATCCACTTTACACTGTATACAGCAGGTTAACAATATAATACAACACTGTTGATGTTGTGCGGCGTGTCGTGGAAGCATCCGGAACAGCTAAACGAGCTAAAACTCAATCTTTCGAAGCAGTGTGCACACACATACACACACATGCAAGCACGCACGTACATACGCACACATCTCTCTCACCATCACATACACACACGCGCGCGTGCACACACACACACTCTCTCTTTCTCTTTCTCGCTCTCTCACACACATTATCTCTCACACTCACTCATGCACTCACTCTCAGACGCACGCACACATAGACACACTCTCTCTCTCTCTCACACACACACACACAAACACCACCACCACCACCACAGGCAACGTGGTCTGAATGTACTAACCACTACTATCAGCAGCGCCAGAGGTAGTTCTGCAAGAAGAAAGGTTCCCCCGGCAACACAACTTGACTGTCCTACTGTCTGCGCGTGATGGCAGTGCGGCTTGGCTCTCAGCTTGTCCCTCGTTCTCTCTCGCGCCCACCAAGTATTCCACAACATGAAGGCATATGCTCACAAAACCAGTTGTCTATGTAACCAGTGACGACGGCTCCAAAATGAGCTGTGGTGACGATGCGCAGCTTCGCGAGTTTGGGGCTGCGTAGTAACACAATTAAAGGCTACACAGCCAAGTTTGCTACCAGAAAACGTTGACTTGTTCGGAAACTGTACTGGGTATTTTTCCTTTTTTAAATTCTGCCGGCACGAGGGATGTCTTAGTCACGTGACGGAGTCTGCTCCGCTACAGTATTGTACCAAATGTAATGCTAACACCACCCCTGGTATTTGGGGCACATGTTAATCAATGTAATGACAACCCGAGTGTCACGTGTTGGGGTCTGGTGGGTCAAGGAGATTGCACCATAGATTCCAGGTGTGATCCATCCTCGACTCTCCGGCCCTAATTAAGGTCTATTATTCCTTGTTCAAGCCGCCATCTAGCCGCTCACGTCATCACCAGCCCAGTTTCGGTCCCTGTTCACACTTATGATCGGGGGTGCTGGCCCTAGAAACCAGGGGCAAGGTGTTAATTACCCTGGGGCTGCTGGGGTGGGACTAGTGCAGGTGTCAGGCTGACCAGGTGTGCTTTAGTTTGGTCAGGGGAAGATTATGTCGCTGGAGGAACCAGTGACGCGTAGTATTGAGCATCAAGGGCTTTGATGTAGCGATGGGTGTAAACGACCAGGAAGGGGAGGGGGTAGTTGTGTCCACCCTAGGTGTCCACTTAGGGGCGTGTTCTATTAGTTGACACAGGGTGTGGCTTCCGCTGTCTCTGGCCTGATTGGTTGATACATGTAACCGCCTTGTTGACCACGTGCGTGTGAATGAAAGAACCTATGGACGAAAGTTGAAGATAAAAGGACTGGTTTAGACAGTCGAATTATCTTGCCCCCAAAACATCCTGCGAGAGGGCATCTTACGCCCAAACATCCTGTGAGAGAACGTCTTCTACCCAAGTATCCTGTGAGAGGACATCTTCAGCCAAATCTACAGTGAGGGCATTGTTAGCCTGAACTCCTGTGAAGAAGAGCTGCTGTGGTGAGACGTACGTGTCTTGTGGTACAAGTCTGCTGAAGGCTGAAGGGTTCAGCTGCAGAATTGAGGTGTCTCGTTCTGCTAGACGTGTGGAAGTCTAGCAGCGACAGCACGTGGCTTGAGTAGACCAGTTGCATAGCGCAAGGGACTCTGCGAAGGTGTGTGATCCTTCCAGACTGGCGTGAGACTCTAGCTGCACGTGTTCCTCTGCTGTGGGTAACCTCAACGCTGACCGGGCGGGAGAGGACTACAGAACGTAAAGGAGGGAGACCGAAGACCGCGGATAAGACAACCGTCTGAAGCAGGGGGCGAAGGTCCAGCCTTACAAGGAGGCTGCCTGTAACCGAGCTCTTTGGGTGAGCTCAGCAGGGAAGCAGGGGGCGAAGGTCCAGCCTTACAAGGAGGCTGTCTGTAACCGAGCTCTTTGGGTGAGCTCAAGGGGCTGTGCGTCAGCCTTTGGAAAACGTCATATCCTCTGTGACGTGTGTGATCTTCGGCATCGAAGTCTGCTGTTACGTGGAGGTGTTCGAGAGGTCTTCAGGATATCTACTGGAATATATCCAAGGAAGGGGCACTCCAACGTACAGACTGTCGTGCGGACTGTAAGAACCATTCGGGAACGAGTGTTGTGTTCTGTGAGTGTTATGCATCACGTGGTCATTCTTTTCTCGTATGCAAAGGCGAGATTGAGGTACGTGGTTTGTCATTGTGTGTAATGGCGAGGCGGGTGATGTAGGGTGGTATTAGATGTTATAGTAGACCTAGCTCAAACAGAAGGAAATTGCGGGACCCCTAGAGTTGAAACGAGTTGTAACATATATTGTCTTGATTGTAAATACTCGCTGTTTCTATCAACAATACATTCTTCTTTTTTGTGTTCGCTGTATAACAGTCTTTTGTTGTTCTTTATGGGAGACTGTAGGTGGTGGGGGCTCGGCCATATGATTAAGAAATCATATTAATTAATGTTAGTGATACAGTGATAGTTCCACCTAGGCATATGTCACACTCTTGACGGTGGTTGTGAGAGCGAGCAGAGCAGACAACCCGTCAAGAGCAAAAAGAAATCTCCCAAGTTGTGACACCGAGTCAAATTCAAATTAAAAACAACATACAGATCACATGCAATTACACTACAGCCAAAAGACTACAGAAATCGACACAGTGGTAGGAGGTCAGCTGCTGTGAATAATCGACTGGGGAGGTGCCAGGAAACAAAGTGGAACGTTTAATTAAAGTCGATCTCGATAGGAGGGACAAGCTTTGGCGGTCCCAGTCCTGCCTTAATATAATGCGTGGGTTCGCCTGTGGTACACGATTTTAAGAACAACAGCAGCGGCAGCAAAGTGTTGACTTAACTTTCACGGTTGGATTGCATGAGCGTTTGGAGTTGTACTTCCGGTCATAAGAGAGGCAATAAGAACCCATATGAATACCAACACAGAAAAAATAATTGAACTTTGTTGTTTGAAAAGAACCTTAATAATCTCATATTTTCCTGGTTACCCTCCAAATTTTAGTTTCCAGCAATAGAGGGCTGTCTTCCTGCACCCAGTCAAATGCAACGATCTGTGAAAAACGCGCAGGTTTCTACAACACGTCTTGCGATCTTCCTTGGACCAGGGAAGATTCGCCGTCCGTCAGTTTGACCGCGTCATGAACGGATCATCATGGCAGCGCATGACAAAGCACTAACCGTTCTTAACATATTTTTAAATTATTATTTTTGTGTGCGTGGTCATGGTCAGGCTGCAACCAGCGCCTGAACAAATCTTAGAACAAAGGCACGCACGTAGTTTTCTCGCATGTCGCTCAAATGTGAAACATTAGCAAACACAGATTGCAATGTGCTTTCATAAACAAAGCAGAACAAATAGATGCATGAACGTAGTCTCAAATCCGGACACTTTACACGACGCACGCAGAGATATCTATATAAATACGTATAGGCGCTCGCGAGCGGAAGGACTGATACCCACCACTCCAGCATTATGGTCCAAACTACCACAGGTTAGAAAGATCTTCCATAACACACGGTTAGGATTCTCGCGTTTCTGTTCCATAGCTACTGATGAACCTAGACATGCCCTCTGTAAATAATGAGCACTTTTATGCAGCGAACTGTAGAGTGTCGGGCCAGCGTTTTCTGACCCTGGCTTCCTGTATCACGTTCGCTTGGCTTTCCCACGTCGGCAGACGTGCAGAAAAGTCGAAGCTGAAGTGTGTTGGAGGCTGACGGAGTTAAATGATCTCAACGCGAAGCTCGCTTGCTTGCCCGAAGACGGAAAGACAAATGCTGTGTGATTAAAGGCAAGGGACTGCGAATGGAATATATGATGTCCGCAAGCTGACGTGTCCTGTTACTATGGTGTGTGGACTGAGACGAGCAGCTGCCGTTTTCGTGCTGATCATTTCGCAGTGCTGAAGGCTCGAGCGAGCGAGAGAGAAATGGCGGCGCCGAGGCACGTCGGACTGAACGCTCGTTTTGTTGCCCTGGCAGTGTGCTTTGCTGTGCTGGGACCTGCGCTTTTCGGGTACGACAGGGGTGGGCCGTTTTACGCCGACGCCAATACCCAAAGTGTGAGGAGCAGCCTCAACCCCAATCAGCCTCACGGTATGTGCGAGGCTATTACCATTCCATTGTGTAAAGACATACAGTACAACGAAACCATCATGCCTAACCTGCTAAACCACCAGAAACAAGAAGATGCAGGTTTGGAGGTGCACCAGTTCTTTCCCTTGGTTAAAGTACAGTGCAGCCCGCACCTGCGATTCTTTTTGTGTACGATGTACGTTCCCGTGTGTACTGTGCTAGAAGAGGCTATACCCCCCTGTCAATCGCTGTGCAATCATGCTCGCGAAGGTTGCGAGTCGCTGATGAACAAATTCGGTGTCCAGTGGCCGGAAAGCTTGCGTTGCGAGCGGTTTCCTGTCAGTGGGTTGTGCGTGAGTGAAATCACGACAGATGCAGAACCGACCAAAAACCCTCCAACTTCGAGCGGAGGCACTTCAGGTGCAGATGCAGAACCGACCCAAAACCCTCCAACTTCGAGCGGAGGCACTTCAGCCGCAGATGCAGAACCGACCCAAAACCCTCCAACTTCGAGCGGAGGCACTTCAGGTGCAGATGCAGAACCGACCCAAAACCCTCCTACTTCGAGCGGAAGCACTTCAGGCGGGGTCGTAAGCGGCGGGGGCAAAACTGAAGGCGTCGATTTTCCGGATTCGAACACCAGCACTACGGACGTAGCTGTGACGACCAATCTCACCCTCCAGTGCCCAGTCTGTCTGGAGGTGCCCAAGGTCGGCAACCACGCTTCACGCTTCAACATGTTCTTCAACGACAAGGAGCAGCGGTTCGCACGCTGGTGGATAGGAATCTGGTCGTGCATCTGTTACTTGTTTTGTGTAAGAAGAAACTGACAAGAACACATCAGCTAAGACACTACCCACATTAGCAACATCGAAACTATTTATTTTCAGCTATTTAGGCGCACTGTACAGCAACGTTCAAAGGGTTCGCATGTTAAAAAGAGAGAAACGAAACGAAACGAAACAACAAGTCAGTTCGTTTTCTGGGTCTTCACAGGTTCCTTTTAGCAGAGGACGAAACAAATCAACAGAGAACTGTACGGGAGGAAACGTTTCATTTCTCTGTATTCTTTTTCGAGGCAGTTGCGTCCCCTGCAAGGAAATCGTGGTTGTCGTCAATTTCATGTGAGTGAGGGAACTATTTGTCTTCTAACACTTTATGCAGTCCTTTTCTTTGTAATCAAACCATGTATGAACAATAACAGAATCTACACATTTGAAGAACGCTGAGTTTAGAGGTTTGTTGATCATCGTTAGATGTTTATACATCTGTCGAATGTTCCCGCAGATGTGGGCCGGTGCTCATTAACTCGTGAAACGGTTGTCTTAAATTGTGCGACATGTATGTGTTTCGTAAATCTTAATTCTCTATCTTGAGTTCTTCCGTCTTCCCCCCACCCACCCATCTTCTCTCTCATCTCCCTCCTACTTCTTGCTTTCTCTCTCTCTCCCCCTCTCTCTCTCCCTGGGTCTGTGTGTGCATGCATTTGAGTTCGTGCCTGTGTGTTGTATGGTGGGGGAGGGCTATACAAATCAAACTACATTTCATTTTCGCCGTCCAATGCTTATTGTGTAAGGATGTGTCTCGCCATGTCCACAGAAAAACATCCATTTTTGTTTATTACAGGCACAACGTGACTCTGTGCCAAGTCCCACAAACCTTCGCACCTCATTTATGAAAATCCACTGGTATGTACAGAAAGCGAACTTCATCTCACGCACAAGACAAGTTTCTAAAAATTAAATATTAAAGTAATAATGCATTCCTACTGCCTTCTTCAGCGCTTCTTTAATACAACAAGACCTAGTCATAATGAAACAATCTATTTTCACGTGTGTAGCTTATATTATCAGCAAGGGTGTGGTCGCAGTGGACAGTCCCCGTGGGATTATTTTGTTGTTGTTGAGGAAATTAGCTCCGTTTTTTTTTTTCCTGTGGCTGGTCACGCAGACGTTACTTTTAACGCCTTCAAACGCACGCACATTCACACACGTTGTATGGATAATTTACAGCTAATGCTATAAGCCACAGCAGATTCACTCGGTTCTCAAGCCATCCCTAATTCTAACTTCCAGCTTTTCCCATTCGCTTACATTTTCTTATCGGATTTTGTTTCCCCCCCCCCCCCTCTTTTCAAAGAGTACGGAAAAGAAGCACTACTGGAACACTCTTCCCATAGTTTTGAAGAGAATGACTGACATGTTTATGATTTAATAACTTCCTCATGCTTTAAATTCGAAAATGTAAGGTAGAATATACATCTATAGCCCTGTGTACACTGCCCATGGATTGTGAATTATTTGATGGCGTCGCAGGGGTAAAATGGAATTAAAGAGGACGACAGAACTAACGTGTTAGGTGATGTTTTCGGTATTCCTGAGAAATTCAGTTTTTATATAACTGTTAGTAAAATACAAGAATCTAATGAACAAAAATGCAAGCAACATAATCTGAGGAAATTCCGGTTGCTAGAAATCGGTTGCGACCTTTAAGGCCTTCCTACACTTGGAATGCTCTCAACGTTGAGCGAAAACATGTTGAGAGGCCTCCCTGCAACATTTTCGCTAAACATTGCAACTTCCATATATGGTAAATATTGCTGAGAACATTGCAAGTGTAGGAAGGCCTTTAGCGAGCTGTGGCTTTGATGTGGCCGTCAGGTGGACAGCAAGAACGGATACTTCGGATCCCAGTTCTGTCATTTGTACTTTCTCCCATGATGTGGCACCTGTTTACAGTTCTGGCCGTCGGGGGTTCCGTCCGGATAATCCGGCTTCCTGTTACATGTGCGTCCTTCCTCAACCAACCCATTTCCTTTGGTCTCCCTGAGGGCGGTTTTATGCAGCACGTTCCCTTGGTGATACCCAGGGGGTAACTACAGTTACATCCTTGGGCTCTGCTAATTAATACTGTATACACCTGTTGTACCCTATCGCCATCTGTTTTACGGTCGTCAGAGTCACAGCTGGAAAGGAATATAGACTCCCTTATCCCAGTAAGAACTATTTTTAAAACCACGTAAAGCTGACCTAACGAAATCCAGTATGATCTGTGCATATAAAAACGGCTTGACTGTGAGCCTGAAGCAATGATTTCCGTCCGCGTGCGTGCGTGCGCGCGTGTGTGTGTGCTGACAGCAGGGAAAGCATGCACGGACCCACGCGCTTTGCAGACGTCGATCGTGACATTAGCGTTACGCAACACGGGAAGCATTTTCGAGATCAAAGGGTGAAATAAGTCAATGATTTGTCAACTTATCAACTTATGATATGAGCCCAACCTTTCAATTCTCTATCCAGGCTTGTTCGAGGTCATTGCGTCCATACATCATGTACCTGTACTATGGGGATCAATTCACCTATTGTAGCTGACGCGATCTCCGACATTCCCGATGTATTTGTGACTTGTCAGGCTCAGTATAAAATGTTAAAGCATGTACTGCAGTCACTGCCTACCTACTGAGAGAGTCCGACTGCTGGTTGTCTGTGCGGAGACGCACTGTATGGCAGGCGCAGGACTACAGCAGGTAGGGACCTAAAACAGAACTATTCTTAACCGGATGTACTTGAAGCTCTCTCTATCTATATATATATATATCACCGATATACGAGGCACTCTGCTTAGAAGCACATATCTCCCCTCGTTACGTTCTGTTTGTTCCAAAGGGCATTCATATTGCTTGTTGATTAGTTTGTTACAATTGTTTGTCTTATAAATATGTATTCCTCGCCCACAAATGGTCTCAGAATATTATACACCGATGCAAACTATACCCTTCGATGATAATTACATGTCGGGCGTAATATATGACGCATAAAAAGAATTGATATATACATATTTTAGTCTCTCTTCCCCCATGCAATAGGGGCATATAATATGAAACAAATTTTAAACCTGCTCCTCATAATATTTTATAAATTTGATCGGCTTTTATAAACAGTAAAAACAGTGTGTTCAGAGGTCCGTGGTTGACCAGAAAGTGTCACACAGTAAGATATCTGTTTTTTTAAATGTGTGACGTCATCAAGAGCGCCAAAAATCCTCCGTAAGCGCTGTGTCCAGTTGGCAAAGGACATGGAGGAAAGCTCGACAAGGAGAAATCTGTGGTTACCAATAAGCTGCCAAGAGAACATTATGACTCATCAGCGTTTAGGACGACAGAAATGGAGATCCTCTTTCGGAACAACTGTTGTACGAACTGTGCAAACATCCATAAAGTAATATAGAGACAGCGGTCCGACCTACCCACATGTCGTCCTCTTAACATCGGTCGTTTGTGTGACGTGACGGGCCGTACCTTAACTTACTGGACTCGACTTCTCCAGAATTACTGAACAAACTTTTATGGTGATCTCGTAAATGTAGATTTAATTGAGCAATCGTCACCAAAACCTTTACTGCCTCAGGTCAATGGTTTTCTACACCAAAAGGTGACGACGCTATGAAATAATGTGAATAACTAGAGAAATCTACCGAGGGGAAAGATTCTCATGCTCTGACACGTTCGCTCAGTCTCACACAGGCAAAACACTACTAGCTCAAGAGCCCCCACCCTCGTAAAAGGCACAACTGTAGCGGAACCGTTATTCAACATATATTTCAAACACTAACTGGCTCGACAACATCAAATACATCTACATATTATTTACAAAGAATCACCGTGCTCGTGTCTAGGTTAAGACGCTGCCTGATTACGTCATACCACGCGGTATCAGACAAACCAGATAATCAAACTCCAGAGGGGAAATCAAACAGCAAAACGGCCTATGATCCCGCTCAATACACAAATACAGTAAGTGACCGACAACAGAGCTCCTACTCTCGTCACTACTCAAACAACTACTTCTGCAATACACACTTCCAACGCTATTCAATCACCAACAAGGAAGCTATGACACTGCCACGATCAGCCCTACCTCTACCTCCCTTGACATACGTCCGGCCACTAGCTTATGACGTCTCCTGTCTCTGGCAGGATAAAACCACCTATCTTAAATCAATCCGAGTCCCAGACTCTAAGATAGTCTATGGCAAGAGCAGTCCTATAAGGCGCAACAACAGTCACTTACTACTCTGTCTCGTAGTCGGCGAAATACACCCTGTGTATCTGGCATGAAATGCTGGAGCCCTTTTACTCTTTCCACGTCTTGGCTAAGATGGCGAGGGGTAGAGGTCCGTGGGTCTACACGTGTCCGCTTCTCTTGGTCTTCCTACATTAACTCTCTCTCCATGTCCTATCTCTGCTTCTGTCCATCTAATCCAATGTCCAAAGCTTAAGTACCCTTTTCCTTTCTCGCACTGCGTTTCCGGGAACCACCTATTCTAGTTCAAACTAGTTCTGGCAGCCTAGGTTGGGGTGGAGCTATCAGCCTGTCATGGCTAATGACGTAGCGCCCACCTGCCAGGTGTGAGGAGAGGGGGAGAAGCGAACAGGTTAAACTAAGAGTGACAGGTGATAACCTAGGAGTGACATGTGACAGTGTGAAGCGAGCACGCGAAACGACGCTTTAGGAGAAAAAGTACGCTCCCATATGACAAAACGACTCCTGGTAAAAGCTTTCATTACTTTTTTGAAGTTCTTAATCTTGCTGGACGTCTCCGACAAAACTCATCATCTGTCAATGTATCCTTTTTCGACAACTTCAACAGGTGGGTGTAATTGTCAGTGGCGTAAGTTTCGTGCACCATTACGTCAACCTTAATCCACACACGACACTGTTCTTCAATCTTAAAGCACATAGATAGAGTCAATTTCTACCCGGGGTAATCCTATGTCAACCTTAATCCACACAGACTGGACTTCCCAACTGGTAACACGTCTTCAGCTTCAGTATCCACATCTCCCAGTGTCCAGATGTCGTCCTGGTTTGACAGCGGACAAAAAGCAGAAACACCACAGTTAAATCCCTATATTTGAAATTAATAAATCATCATAAAGTGTTCTAACTTTTACTGATCTTAGTCTGCTATTGGACAAAAACAACCAAAAACTTCGTCCCCTATTTTCCGTAGGTAACCACTGTCTTATGATTTTTGGCGTCTCGTTGCCCTAACCAATCAGGAAGAAGAGCAACTTGTTACCGTCGACCTGATTGGCTCACTAAAACAGCCAGTCGGGAGAGCGCGCGGTGGAGCGAGGGAGGCAGTCGGCCGAGAGCCGAGGGTAACCCGCCCCCCCCCTCTTGCCCGGTTGAACCGTCACCCTGAGAGGGGGTCAGGTGGGAGGTGGGGGTGAACAACACTCCGGGCTACAGCCCACCCTCCCGAACGGGTAGTGAGTTCTTGTAAGTCTGAGTCCAGGGCTATAAAGGCAGCCGACTGCCAACATCGAATGCCGAATACACCCAACAGGTCTGGGGTAGTTACTACAGAAGAGTACAACCGTTACCGCGACGTGGACACAGAGAACCAGCAGGCTGCAGCAACAGGGGTGGCTCGTGTCAGTCGGGAAAAGAACTCGTGCATTTCCGACCGGTGCTGAGACTGGAGCTGAGAGACGTGGCGTCTGCGGCATTCCTATCCAACATCCTGAAAGTGAGTTTAGGTACAGTGTAGGAAAGTAGGACACGATCGTCACTCAAAGATAGTTGTCAGACTTGAACATCGGTATTGAACTGGCTTAGAAGAAAGTATACATCAAACTTGTTGATTTGTCGGTTGTCCAACGGGACTAGTTATTTGTAGAATACTTACGGTTATCTCTTGTGATCGTCGGTCGATCTTATGGTGTGTTAAAACTTCGGCGTGACGTCATTTTCTGAGTGGTTGTAGCACGTTGCAGCAATGACAAACGAATTGTTTTCGGGAAGGATACGGTTTTCCTTGTGTTCACCGATGTGAATGATCGGTACCGTAGAATTCATAACCCGGTAAATAACGTGTGCGTGTAGATACGTATAGCGTTGCTGGGATGAATATATGAGAGTGCGAGTGATTGTTCTACATATGTCAGTAGATGTATATTGGAGCATCATTCATTGTGTAGTGGAATATTCTAAGCTGTAACTGTAAATAAATAGAATAGCATATTATCGCTGCCCTCTTTTTATTAAGTTGTGCTCCTAACAAGCACGGGGGTGTGGGCTTGAGACGATTTGGAAATTGACGAAATTAGGCAGCGATTGCATTGTTAATTCCCCTTCTTGACACATAATTATGTTGTTGTAACTCTAATTAACGAGCAGGCTGGTGAAACACATAAACGCCATACCCCTAGACACACGACAGAGAAATACCACCACACACTGTAATCAGGGATGGCCCCTGACACATCCTCGAAGTTCGAGAAGAAATGGCTCAAGGAGAAGAAAGGGGATTGCACGGTGACCTCGCTGTCTTTCACCTATGACTTATGATCATCACGGAAACACACGACCATTTCACACAGGAATATACAGAAAGTGACTCGGACAGAGACATCACGTACGCAGTCTTTCATCGGTTTGCAACGATTCACACAGAAATACACGACCATTTCACACAGGAATATCTTCAGTTCCCACAGACTGAAGGCATTACGGTGCATGTGAATGCAGGTCTATCCCTCGGGAAGTTTCAGGAAGGAATAAAATGTCACTCACAGGTTCTCCCGCCCCCCCCCCCACCAATGGCGACTTGAACTCTCGCTCACTCACGTGCTCACTCCTTTCACGTGCTATATTCCTTCACTCTTTACTACCGTGCACCATTCGCAAATGAAAACTTAACACAGGGAAAGGAGACCAGTTCAGTAAGGAAACGGGAACTGGTCACGGAACTATGGCATGGACATGGTATGGCCATCACTAGTCAGCAGTATAGTACGAATTGCAGACAAACGTTAGAGTGCTAAAATAATGTTGGCACAATCATATAACATAGGGATGTTTGATGCTTTATGTCAAATACCCCGCCCCCCCCCCCCCGAAAAAAAGACCTTTCAAATTTAAAAGCCCCTACCCCGTTCCCAGCAAAAAAGTATTAACGTTTCTCTAATTTTTTTTAAAAAACTTGTACCCGTGTATTTTATTTTCAGTCATTGGTCTGGCCTGGTTATAACCCAAGCAACGGCGAAACTTTCCTGCAACTACCTGCTGTTCAAGCGGTTCAGATTTTCGGACCGTTTGATCCTTCTATTCTGGTTAAAGCCATAGAAGCTGTCATCGAAAAAGGCCTCCAGGTAAAAGCCGCAAACCTTCTGACCGTTTTGGATGAATTTCAGCCCCAGGTCACCGACAACAGCCGGACTTTAC
>SMGT01006903.1:650198-669436 GCA_004794575.1 Lanistes nyassanus
ACACACACCCACACACCACCACCACCACCACCACCACCACCTTACTGCAGAAAGCCCCACAACCACATGTTTCAGGAAACGCAGTCTGAATGTACTAACCACTACTATCAGCAGCGCCAGAGGTAGTTCCGCAGGTCCAATAAGAGTTATCAGACTTGACTGTCCTACTGTCGCCGCGTGATGGCAGTGCGGCTTGGCTCTCAGCTTGTCCCTCTTTCTCTCTCGCGCCCACCAAGTATTCCGCAACATGAAGGCATATGCTCACAAAACCAGTTGTCTATGTAACCAGTGACATCGGCTCCAAAATGAGCTGTGGTGACGATGCGCAGCTTCGCGAGTTTGGGGCTGAGTAGTAACACAATTAAAGGCTACACAGTCAAGTTTGCTCCAAGAAAACGTTGACTTGTTCGGAATCTGTACTGGCTATTTTCCCTTTTTTAAATTCTGCCGGCACGAGGGATGTCTTAGTCACGTGACGGAGTCTGCTCCGCTACAGTCTTGTACCAAATGTATTGCTAGCACCACCCCTGGTACTTGGGGCACATGCTCGTCAATGCAATGACAACCCGAGTCAAATTCAAATTAAAAACA
Source organism: Lanistes nyassanus (assembly GCA_004794575.1). Classification (NCBI taxonomy): domain Eukaryota; kingdom Metazoa; phylum Mollusca; class Gastropoda; order Architaenioglossa; family Ampullariidae; genus Lanistes; species Lanistes nyassanus. Next base: position 650,790 of record SMGT01006903.1, read on the forward strand.
ACATACAGATCACATGCAATTACACTACAGCCAAAAGACTACAGAAATCGACACAGTGGTAGGAGGTCGGCTGCTGTGAATAATCGACTGGGGAGGTGCCAGGAAACAGAGTGGAACGTTTAATTAAAGTCGATCTCAATAGGAGGGACAAGCTTTGGCGGTCCCAGTCCTGCGTTAATATAATGCGTGGGTTCGCCTGTGGTACACGATTTTAAGAACAACAGCAGCAGCAGCAAAGTGTTGACTTAACTTTCAAGGTTGGATTGCATGAGCGTTTGAAGTTGTACTTCCGGTCATAAGAGAGGCCTTAAGGCCCCTTATCCCCCCCCCCCCGCTTTGTAGTTTATGTGCATCTTTATTTATGGACAGGCAATAAGAACGCATATGAATACCAACACAGAAAAAATAATTGAACTTTGCTGTTTGAAAAGAACCTTGATAATCTGCCACGCTCCTTACTTTCGATTCTCTCTTTGCTACGTGTATGGGTACGGTAGGCTCCCTTGTTTGCATACGTCAGCATACGGGTATGTCTAGCGCTGCCAGTACCTTGTTGGGATTGTCCATTGACGATTTTATAGCGCTCTGTTCTCATTTGTTCTTTGTTAACCTTGATAATCTCATATTTTCCTGGTTACCCTCCAAATTTTAGTTTCCAGCAATAGAGAGCTGTCTTCCTGCACCCAGTCAAATGCAACGATCTGTGAAAAACGCGCAGGTTTCTACAACACGTCGTGCGATCTTTCTTGGACCAGGGAAAATTCGCCACTCTGCTTCCTGTTTGGTACAGTCATGTAACTCGAAGTGCATGCAAAATACCTGTCACTGACGTGTAAGAAAGGCTAAGTTTTTCTAGCAGGCGCACACAGGCAAAACGCAGGTGTGAGGGCACTGAAGTTCGTCTCCCCAAATATCGCTATTAAGATCAGCCTTTACAGTTACCATACATGTGAATTACCTTAATCCCTGGCCGAATTTCTTCCCTGTTCGTTTCTTCACTGAGCTACTTTCTTGTCTGACCTTCTTCCCTTCCCGCGCGAGGCCTGAGGTTTCCGTCCTGGATGTGATAAAGCGCAAGTCCTCTTGTGAGGAGCGATCTACGCAGTTGGCTTTGTGTGAGGAATGCTGCCCCTGCCATAAACCCTTGAAACTGCGTCTAGCACTTAATGGCGACACTATAAGTAGTAGTAGTAGTACTAAATGGCAGTCAAGCCTAAATACAGGGCCAAATTTTTTACTTGCCCTGTCTGGCAATTGATAAAAAAATCTTGCCCGAATCCACATTTCACTTGCCCGACTCTACAACTCTCACCCTCAATAATAATAATAAGAAGAAGTCCAACCACACACACACAGGCGTGCATGCAAACTCTGCAGTTGAAGAATTGAGGAATCTCAGTATTGACTGTTGCTTGGCCATCGGGGCATGGCATTACTCTATAGGCGAACCTTCTCCACAGAAAAAATATTTTGAACTGTATGTCGGCAATTTCACAAGATCTGAAAGTCAGCGCCGATCATCAGTGCTTATTAATATTATCAATAACGCAGAACTTCATGAGTGGAAGTGAAAACATTTTCTGGGACTGAAGTATACTAGATCATGTCTTACCATAATGCAAGCTAACAATGTATGCTCCTTTTGTTTATTTTATTGAACGGTGCCTTATTTGAAGTTTGAAACCAAAATAAGGTTTAATATGATCACTTCTGTCTCAGTTTTTTAAGTGCTCTATTGGCTTTGAGGGTTCAAAAATACAATGATCCTATTCTGACTGGCTTAATCGCTCAGAGAAAATTCAGTAATCAGTGCCTGATGTTGTGTCCTGAACTCATTTCGGAAGTCTGCGGAAGTTTCAAAGACTGATGGTGGTGGTGGGTGGGTAGACCAGCAGCTAGTGTACAGCAGTACTGTACGTGAGACTTGCTAGTACATATCACCACGGCTGATTCTTAGATAAATACATTCTCTTAGCTTCGTGGAATCGTAACAGCTGGACGCGGTTTTCACAAAGTGCTAGGAATTTTTTTTAATGTTGTTTGCGACACGACTTTCATTTTTCATTTGTTCTTCTAACTTTAGATTTTCCCTTTGCTGATGATTTGTCTATCTATACTTTATATTTATAGGTCTTGCGTGACTTACAGTAACGTCTCCTGCAATGACCTCACCAAACGTGGTTGGCTGATTTTGGCAGTATTCTGAAATGACTACCACTGACACTAGAGACGCGAATCTGACCTGTACCTATCGAGAAAAGTACAATGAGAATTACAAGGGAAGCTAGTAACTATGATGCTTTATTCTAACTTGTTTACTACAACATCGGTAATTAAACCAAATATTAACAATCTCCGATTAAATATTGGGTGATTTCGCAGCATGGGGTGGAGGGGAGAGGAGATCCTACCAACTAAGCTATCAAGGCCCAGCCTCAGACTATATATAGCCTATTATCTGTACCCCACCCCAACCCCCACCCACAAACCCATATGGTGCACGCACTTTATCCTTCCGCACTGCTACTAAATGGAACTCACTGCCCTATCACCAGAGAAATTGCTAAATCTGTCCAGTCTTTCAAACGAGCTCTCAAATCACACCTTTTTCAGCAATACATCGACTGTTCAGTAATGCAATGAGTGAGACTGTATGCGTAGGTGCTAGCTGTCCCTGCTCTATATAACTGTTCTATACTTTATTTTTTTCTAAATTCTCTCAGACCCTTTGAGCCTGGGCTTAGCGAGACTGTCCTATAAACACACATTTATTATTATTCACCAATATTATTGCTAATAATGGGAAAACTTAAAGATAGAACGTCCTCATATATATATATATATCCCCATCCTCAATTGCAATCTCCTAGAAAAGAAAAGTCACATATATAGGTGCAACTGTACACCTGGCCTTCAGCAAACACACAGTGGTTTTTGTCTTAAATGATCGGAAAGGACTAGGTCCACTGGCTGTATTTATAGAAACAGCTCACTCAAGTAAGATGGGCAATACCTAGGCAAAATGGTTATTTATAGCAACAGCTCGATAGTCTACTCCACTATGACGTGTTCGTTACAAATGGCATGTCATTATGAGATTTCTCTCTTTTGTAGTGGTCTGTAATGGTTAACATATTATAAACAAGTTTTTAAGTTCTTCTCTTTTCATGGGAAAGAAACGATCGATCTTGTGAAATTGCTGTTATGTACAACTACAGTGACGGTAGAGGGAGTCTTCAGTCTCTCCCTCTTCACTTTGTCCACTCTCGTCTCAAAGCTGGAGGAAGTATGATCCTCTATGAGGATTTCTCTTCTACTTTTAATACAGTTCAGATTCATATTCACATTCAAAAACTAAAAAAGAATCGTTCAGAAGCAGTTCGTATCGCAATCTTCCGCTACTCCAGCTATCCCTGGACGCTCTCATGCGTCTTGTCCGGCCTCAGTATGCAGGGTCCACTAGGGTTGTTAATACAAAATAACACCTCAGAGGACGTTAATTTAATTGCTCTGAATTCATATTTACATTCACATTGCACACCTATATGATTGTAGGTGGCACTAAAAGTGGAAAGAACTGACCACCAAGTTCTCTGATGAGACTGCTCGTTTTCATTGTAAACTGATTTTAATCGGGTGATTTTTAGGGGATTTTATAGGGACAATGAGGTAGGGGATCTGGATGGTAAGAGGAAGGATCCACATGTAGGGAGAGTCGAGAGAGAGGGTATGTGTATTGTGGATTTGCTACTATATAAGCATCTTATAAGTTTAAACTTGTCGGGCTGTGCTTTAAAATTTTAATTTTAATTATTTTGGCGCATTTATACTTTAACCTTTTATGCAAGTGTAAACTTGTTTGCGAATTCTCTTCTTCAAAATACGTGCATTGCTATGGAACGTTTAGTAATATTGGGGCGCACCGATTCTATTTATAGCGCTGACTCGTTGTGATTAGTTTGCATCCACTACCCTTGTACAGTTTTTCAAACTGAGAGAACAGTTAAACTGCTACCACTTCGAGAGAAGAACTGTTAGCAGTAGCATGACATCAACCTTTAAAGGCGCCGTAAGTTTTAAAACCGAATTTCGCTCTGCTTTTTGGCTTAGTATGTGACATCAAAAGATCAAAGCACGAAGCTGAGTGTAGACCTGACCGCATGACGCCACACGCGTAGCACATTCGCCATTTTGTGCGAGTCAACGCCATTTTGATTTAAAAGGGATTTTATTCGTGATTTTGGGCTTTACGATAAAAACTAATATTTATACACTTTTTAGAAAGCAAGATAATTTATTTGTGTATATCCTATAGGCCTAAGTATTGATGTTGGTTAGAACATTGTTGTAGGCCTTTCCATCAAATCTTTATAACATTTTATGTTAAATGCAAGTTTTTCTATTTATATTCCGGAATAACATGCTGATGCTTATTCAATCGACTTGGTGACTAGTGACGAACAACCAGTTAAAAGGAGGAAAAATTGCAGCGCCCTTTTAAAATAGAAGTCAGTCATACATTTGGGAACAGGATAGACTGAGCGTGGCCTTCGAAAGTACTTTCGAAGGCCACGGACTGAGTGATAGTACGGGGAGCGGGAACAGTATGAGTATGGTTATAATCAGAATGTGAAAAATGGAGCAAATTGTACAAAGGGCTTTTTTCCATATGCAAGTTTAGTTTTTGTCTCCTTCCAACTACCACTATATCACAGTTGTGAGCAACCCCAAATCATTGTTTTAAAATATTTATTCACCGTTTTTGACAAGATTTATTTCCATACTAAGTCTCCCAGATTATCTTCCTGTTACCTAATTTGTTAGTTTTTGCACTCAGGTTCGTACATGCATACATGAATGCGCGCATGCACACACATTATTGCGGAAAAGTTTGTAGATATACAGATTTTATGATCATGCAAAAGATAGATGGATCAGAAAACAGTTAAACTGAACCAAATAAAGAAGCAAACCACAGACAGTCGACATTACCCCATCGTCAGGACAATAAACAAATAATGTAAAAACATATTTTTAAAAAATAGATGGATTCTCTTGTAAGTAAAGTGTAACTGATTACAACAAATTTAAAACTAGGTCTTTAGGTGCATAATGGCATAATGCTGTAAGACTGCTTTTTATGCTGTTATGTTTCCTTTTAGAATGAAAGTAAACATTGTTGTCTGTTGTTTTTCAGTCTTCATCAGCACTTGTCAGGAGCAAAAATGTGTTGTCTGAGCCCTGGGTAGAAGCAGTTCGTGGCATTGCTAATTACACAGATGAACAATTGCTAACAGCACACAGAGAAGCCACATCCAGAGCTGTAAGTCAGCCTATTACAGCATCAGACATTTTGAATATTCTTGAAACGTGGACATCACCATTGCACAGGATCCAAACTGGTGCACAATTTTCCTCAAATTCCAGAAAGTATGGTAGTGATGGGGAGTCCGATTCCGAATATCATTCCTTAGACTCGGAAGATGTTGGCCCAGCTAGTCATAAATATAACAATGACTTGGATACAGATGGGGAAAGTCTGTCAAATCCATCACATCTCATGCAGCAGGCGGATCAACATAAGCCAGAGAAAGACACTATGGCCACAGGGAAGGATAAGGAAGATATGAGATTTTTGAAACTAAAATACAAAGCTTTGAAGTCTGAGAACAGGATCCTGAAAGAGAAGAACACATGCAGAAAATGCCAGCTGCAGCCAGCTTCCATCACATTTTTGCCTTGTGGACATTACTCATATTGTTACGACTGTGGGCAGACGTTTTCATCATGCCCAATCTGTAAGAAAACCATTCTTGCCGATGTAAAAACCTACTTAGCTTGAACTGTATTTGAGGTTTTTCTGTTGTTGTTCATATTTTTTCCCCTGCATCTCAGTCACTCATCCGCAGGGTAACATGCAAATTAAAACAAGTTTAAAAGTAAGGCTTTTTGAAATTCTGTGCTCACGTTTATTAAAATATTGCTTTTTGTTGAAGTTTTAGTTTTTTAAAACTACAATCATATTAATTGATTATTCTCATTTGCTGCATACGGGCTTGTTCAACAATTGCTCCATCTTTTAACAGTGCTATCAAAGAATAGAGAGACTCCTGTTTCAGAAGTGTCATTTCTTTAAAAATTAAAACTTACAGAATTTTTGCCCTTTAGTGTCGTGCAACATTTATTAATACAAATCTAAAATAAGTGCATCAGGATTACAGTAGCAAGATATAAAGTGGTTTAGACTGTAGGCACAAGCGTCGTGAACTGTGGACGGTGTGACTGTTCTGAAAATGCTGTAAACTGTGTCAGATTGTGTAGATTTCAGACATTTCCTTTTACTTTGTTGATTGACAGAGATGCCGTTCACTAACATAGTAAGGAAGTGTAAGATCTCTAGAGAAGGGCTTTATGATCTTGTTTCTGCTGGTTGAACATGGCTTTATGCAACCTGTCAAACGGTTAGAAAAAATACAGCTTGTGGCTTCATGCAAGATCATCAGGTAATGTTTGTGTGGTGTGATCATTGTATTGCCTGATTGGGATATATCATTTGACAGTGATGATCAGGTGGATGCTTTGAAAATAATGCTGCGGGAGATAAGGTGGGGAGTTTAGAAAGAGAAGATAGAAAATGTGGTTGATCAACTGGAGACACAGTGGGGTGAAATTCCACTTTTGATGAGCCAAAGATGTTTTCATAATGCACCACCAAAATGATACCACATTCTTCATAAGAGTATTAAAACTGATTGTAATCAAAACAATATTCTGATTAATGCTTAACAGCATACAAGACTAATTGTAAAACAATATTCTAAGTAATGATTTAAAGTATGCCTACTCAAAACATGCCTTTGCTGGGAACGATTTCAGTTCCATGATGCTGATTTGCATGTTGCTTTGTGGAGACACATTATGGCATGCAGAAAGGCACATAGGCAATTCTGATGGGTATCATTCTTCAAAACCACCTGCAGGGCTGGAATATATGAATTACTCCAGCTAATTATTCTAGAGGATTTATGTGAGGATTAAGTTCTTTCCCAGTGTCCTTGAGTACGGATGTAGCCTGATATTTAGTATACTTAATTTAATATTGTGTTTGCAATTTAGTGAAGGGAGAAAATCTGTTAGTTTTATTGGAGATTTGACTGAAGTTTAATTTGCTGTGTAACTTTGCAGAGTATCTATCTTTTTTGCTCCCTACATTGTTAAAAATTAATCCTATAAACACTTTTCTTACAGTTACCTAGACTTCTGCAAATGAGGTATTAAGAACAAGATTCAAGCAGTCTTTTGAAATTAAAATCAGTGCATCTGCTTTATTTGGCTGGGTTTTACAATTAGGTGCTGCTCACGTAACCAGAATGTCTTTTCTAGCGATCAGACATTGGTGTTGCTGCGGCAGCTTTCAATTTAGTCAGCTTTGAGAAGTGGTCATTTATTGAAGACAATATAAGCAGCTATGCCAGTCATAACATGGGCACCATTGCTCAGTGATGACCTTTTGGTGTTTCCATTGACTGCAAGTGCATGACGATGTCATTATCTACAAATGAGTGCTGCATCCTTAGCTGATTGTAGCACTTGATTCCCTTCCCTCTTCCAACCCCATAAAATGTCAGCTAAATGTCCCAGGCAGGGTTCAAGCTCACTTTGAATGATTATTACCAGCAATACCACACACTGGGAGAGCAGCTGGCATCTAACAGAAAGGCTAGATGGAGTAGTTCACTTCCACATTTACTTATAGAAAACCTTGCTGGCATGAAAAATATGTAGCATTCTTGTATCATTGTGTGTTAGAAGTGCATGTTACCGACCGAAGCAAACTTGCTGCATATATATCATATCAACTATGTTCCTGGAGTATTTTCCTTTTTGCAGTGGGAATACTTCTTTCATTTTTCAGTCATCATTGAAAGATTGACATGAACAGACTTTAGTTAAAACCTTATCAAAGGATGGAGCAGATGCCACATGCCAAGCTTATAACAAAAATATGGCAACAGACTTTGGAACTTGTGAAGAGATTAAACTGAATTCTGTTTGCTGTCTTAATGATGCATATTACAGATGTGTGAATTATTGTTCAAATAAATGGAAATTACAAACGTTAATTTTACCTAAAATATTATTTTCTCCTGTCTTGTTTTTAGTCATCATTAGTGGTGTTTGTAAGTGAATTATTGCAAGATTAATAAGATTTTCTTAAATATAAGGTACTGTAAACAACAGTGCTTAATATACCAATGTATCTACCACAGTATGTCTTGATTATTCTGTATCTTGTATGGGAATGTCAAAAGTTTGACCTGACGTTTAAGTAAAAAACATTTTGTTGTCCAAGCCCCATGTGGGGCTTGACATATCATTTGTGTTGTTTTATGTTAATTTCTGCTAAATCATCTACTATTTACGCTGGCACTCCTAAACATTTTTATTTAAAATGTTCAACGAAGGGAGCAGCGTTGGCTCGTAACAGTTTGCTAGTCTTCTGACGGGGACCAGAGTTAAGGGAGGCAACTGGCCGAACAAAGTCAATTACTGTTATTGCGTTTGCCTGACTTGGCGGTTTGAGCGTGCGTCTAGGTGCTGGATGCACATGTACAGGAGGTAAGAATGGACAGTGCAGCAGATGCGAAAATCTGATGGGTCTATTAAGTGGCAAAGCAGTTCTTAAATACAACGGATTTAAAGTTATCCACAATTATGTATTTTTTTTTTACCCCACGATATTTTCTCTGTACCTCGTGATTTCGGGTTAGCATCGTACACTGTACTGAGTGTGGCATTGCGGACCGTTTCGTACTGAAGTGTATGCAAGACGTTCAGCGCCCCTAGTACTGTCACAAGGGATCTTGGGTGAACACGTCGTCGTGCATACCTTGCTGACAACGCGCCTTCGAAACCTTTTCTATTGGTGGTGGAGGCAGGTGCGTTTGTATGAGACGGGTTGTTACGAATAACTACAGCGTTTTGTATCCTGTATAATCTCAAATAGTTTTTATGCAATGCACAATAACCAGCAGCAGCATAATTTAATGCAGCGTCCGGAATGACTTAGCAGGTAGTTTCGGCATTACAGTAGTTGTATGATTGCAAAAGTTTAAAAATCGACCTACAAAGCTATTTGCAATCAGTCCCTCGTGCAGAGATGGCGAACTGTGAATTGGGGGATGTTAAAAAGGTCAGGTAATACAGAATTCTTAGGAACACATTTTAAAAGCCAGAGGACAGCGAAAAATGTTTCAGGAACTGACACGGCTCGCTCGAAGTAGGCATGTGCAAGATAAGTTTTGTTTGGACGTATGCGTAGCGTTACATGAGGCCGTGAGTGCACGCGCGTTATGCGCGTGATTCCATGTGAATGTGCACAAACGTGGTGATGCGTGTATGTTCAGCAAAGGTGGCAGCAATGTTTACAACTGAATGCTCTTTTTGTATGGGGAAGGGTGGAGGGCTCAAGCTGCGTTTTTTAAAAAAGTATTAGTGCGCACATGGAGGTGTATGTACTGATTTTTCAGACGATACGCAGGGTTCGTACAACTGGAAACTCCTGCTGGAAACGTTTGTTGTGCTTTCCAGGGCCCTTAAAACTCGTGGAAAATCAAAAAAGTCTGCGTTTAGTCATGGAAAACTCCTTGAAAGAGTAAACTATAATTTTGAGACCCACTTCCTGAAAACTTGCCTTTAAAAACAAAAACAAAACCCTCGATGATCACGATTGAATTCCCCTCATGCATACTTTGAAAAGTCAGGTTAGAGTTCTCTTACCAAGTGCAATTGTACGACTATCTTAAAGCATGCCGATTCCCGATTCAGATTGTGAAGATTTTGCGTTCAAAACGGATTCCCGTTTTTTCCATCATCAAAACGGTCATTTTTGTGAACCATCTAAATTCAAGGAGAAAAAAAAAATTTTTTTTTTTGGGGGGGGGGGATGTAGGATGAGGTTTTCCAAAACCTGGAGCTCTAGAGCAGGGTTCCTGATTTAAATGGTACAAAGATTTCAAATCATGCAAATAATTTGAAAAACGTGCGTCTTCTTTACGCACACATTTCTAAGTCGATCACGTATACATTTTGGTCAGCCCAACTGTTTCATTACCGATCGTGCGGTTACTTTCCTTGAATCCGCGCGCATTCTTGTTTTCCTCGAAGTTCCGTTTGGTGCAGTTCATGTCGCTCGTTTCAAAATATCAGCTGTCGATTCGGAGTAAAAGGTCAGCTGATTTTGTTTAGTAATGTTATTGCGGGAAACATTAATATAAGTCCACATTCAAACGCAACACTTTTTAACTAGCAGTATTAGCAAGAAGATATTTAGCCAGTGGTAACAACTGAAGTCATGTGGGGAAGATTTTTAAATAAAAAAGAAAATCATACATTTTGAGCACGTTGTGAAAAACTCATTCGAGCACTACGATTCTACAAAGTCTAGAAGAATTGGCCAGTGAATGCGACAAGCTCTAGTTTAGTCCGTAGTCTCACGTATTGCACTGTATCTGCCTGGCATTGTCTTCCCCTCCCCCCCCCTCCCTCGGAGACTTCGACAGACGTCTGTACAACAGTGACATCGTAATATACCAGACACTGCATTTTTCTGTTACTGATTAAAGCGACCAGTACACGGTCATTTGAAACACGAGATTGTATAGAATGCCATCGTTTATATTCAGACAGAATAAACTGTTTATCTGAAGTACCCTGTTTTAGACTTGAGCTTCAAATAATAATAGGGCATCAATGTTGGCATAGTTGTTAACGGAAACAAAAAGTTTATCTATATATACTATTAACGTCTTCTTTTTTAAAAAAAAAAACTTTCCTAGTGCTGTGACACTTGACAGCAGTTTGCGTTTAACATCACTAGAAAAGGACAAGGACGAAGACAATCTACATGTTCCGGGGCGCTACCCCTTCCATGGACCCTTCGTATGAAGGGTCCATGACCCCTTCATCAGGACGACACAAAAACGACGAAAAAACGAAAAAGATAAAGACTTAGCTGCAGTAGATGTGGCGCGTGGGCTGGATAGCAGGAAAATGACCAAGGGACAGTGAGTAAGAGGGGTCAAAGAGGGGCAGCCAATCGCCATGTGGATAGGAAAGGGTAGAGAAGGGTTGGGAGTGGGCGGGGCGGGGGGCGGGGGAGAGAGAGAGAGAGAGAAGCGCGGGTACGGGGGCGTCAGTGTGTGAGAGAGAGAGTGGGAGATGAGAGAAAAAGTAAAAGAGAGAGAAGGAGGGGTTAAGGGAAAAGGAGGGAAGGGGAGAGTTAGTCTTTAAGGTTGAGTCCTGTGGGTGCCATGGTGCCAAAATGGGTAATGAAGTAGGACTCTATATTCTTATGGTCAATGGAGTCTCCCTTCATTTGCAGAACGGCCACCTAGCAACTGCCATCCATTACAAACCTGCGGACTCACACTCCTACTCACTTTCGTGTCGTTTTTGTGTCGTCCTGATGAAGGGGTAGTGCCCCGAAACATGGAGATTGTCTTCGTCCTTGTCCTGTCCTTGCTTGGTCCAGTTCCCTTGTTTTAAGTTTACTTTGGATTTTCCTCCAAGCGGCAGTCACTTGTTTTTCTTTTAACATCACTGGCAGACTAGCTCACACCACAGCGGAGATAAGTATCCCAGTTAAAAGTACTCAGTACTAAAAATCAGTGTACAGCTCACTAGTTCAGCAATATTTCAGCAAAGTCATTACATAATCTGCAGTTGTACTATAGCCGGCCTAGCCTAGTGAAAATCTCTTTTTAAAAAAACAATGCCTGACATGCATTTAGTAATGTATAGTAATTTTAAACTTTTCTTCAGGATTTTCTTTTAATTCCTGCGATCCCAAAATGTTTAAGAATCGGATTTTTCTAAATAGTTTTAAATCTTAATATGAGTCATAGTATAGATAAAGTTAACAGCTGTTTTACCCTTTGGGATGCCATTTAGTCATGGATAATGTTCACACGACAGTCTTATTATTGTGTTACTTCTTACCTAATCCTGCAATACAGTGGAAGTATTTGCTGCAAGTGGTTTTAATTTTTTTGTTTTGTTTCTTTTTCTCTTGACATGTCAGTTTTTTCATCTTGTTTTTTTTTTTGGGGGGGGGGTGATGCTTTTTCTTACTCCAGCATCCAGTACTTTACACTACAGTGCAAGATGCCATTTGATTTTTAAAATTTCCATCATTCACGTGCCAAATTTGAAAAGTGGAACATTTCTCTATTGTTTAGTTGAGCATATTTGCGTCCTGGTGGTGGTGGTGGTTATTTAGAGGGACAGTGCTTCCACCTCGCGGTGATTTCGCACTATGGGGGGATGGGGTCCTATTACTAAACTATGCATTGAGAGAACCACCAGACTGATAGCTGCAGTAAGATGCGGACAGGCATTTTAATGTTCGGGGAAATGGCCGAATGGAGTTTGCACAATGTTTAACTCCAGGAACTAATCCTTATCCACACCCGGATTCGAACCAGCAACCTTCCATCTGCTAGTCCGCAGCTCTACCAACTGAGCTAACCAGGCCCCCCACATATGTGCGTCCTCGCTGGCTAGTAGTATTGACATCTTAAGGCCATGGCGTGGTTGCCGAAATCGTGCAATACATTCCTTCTTTTTTTAACTACCCCCACTTGCACGCCTGCATTTTCAAATGGATTTATTCATTTAAAACAAAATTTACCTTTTCTATTAAATCTGGTGTATATTATTTTAAAATGGTACCAACGGTGTTATGGCGATACTTATAAAGTCTATGCAGACATGAGCAGACAATTTGAGGTCTAACAGTGGAGTTCGAACTTTCATAATTTAAAAAAAAACAACTGGAAATCATGGCAGAGGCTGGCCGAGTAAAGAGAGAAAACTGCGATGCTGTCATCACACAGTATTCAAATTCTGCGAGTCCATCCTTTGTGGTGATGACAGCGACTGTTTCCGAAAGTTTGACCACAAGGCACAAGACGACCGAGTTGATTCCCTTATAAACAAGCTGTGTAAGAGTCAAAGCTGGATGGTGACTGTGTATTGCAGGCATTTTATTTCTAGCACTACAAAATTATATCGGTAATTTCAAATGGTAGTTCGCTGTCAATAGCAGACTGCTATTATTACTGATTTAAATGGTCCTTGAAATTAAAAAAAAAAGTCATGGAAAACTTCTGGAATTTAGTGGCCATTTTTCGGTACGAAACCTGATAGGGTTTTTTTTTTTTTTTGGTTGGTTTGGGGGTTTTGCGGAACGATAAAAGCAAGCACTTTACCGACTTTCAATTTCAGATGAATTTTGGGGTTCTTTTTTCGGGACCCACATAGGAAACAAAGATGACGTCAGACTTAGCCTGCGGCTCATCTGCGATCCACTGCCTCCTCCTTCCATTTTTCATGGAAGATGATGAACATTTGCCTTATTGCGAACAAGGGAGAGCACTGAGGGAATCTCTGACTATGAACTGGCTGCTTGTTGTCTAGCCTACATCAGAAAACAACTGTCGCTCGGGCGTAAGCTGCCGTGTGAAGGTTCTGCGTGAGGGTAAGGTAAATGTACTAGAAAATGATTTACCCTCCATCTCCGCTTTAATTTCTCCCAGTGACTATGTCAACAGTATTGGTATGGAAGAGTGAACTCCCCAGGAACATATTAAAAAAATTATCAAATGCGTTGTTTAAGAGATGGGGGAAACCCGTAGGCCTCTATAAATAGAACCTTCGCAATGATGAAGTCATGTTCACCCGATTCTGATGAATCCAATACTTTACCCCAGATATAAAGAATGAACAAGGCTTTCGTCAGTCACAGATATAGTGGCCTGTGCTGTACATATAAAAATCCATTCTATTCTGCGTCTGCACAAAGCACGTTGTCTCTTACCTTTGCAGCCGGCAGTTGCCGTGTGAAGAAATAAGGAAATGCGGACAGGTCGATCGGCAGCATCGCTACAGATTTGCAGTAAGTCGTCTTCTCATTATAAATCACCTCCATACTCTTTCCTTTCTTCAACCATTTCTTTCTTTCTTTCTTTCTTTCTTTCTTTCTTTCTTTCTTTCTTTCTTTCTTTCTTTCTTTCTTTCTTTCTTTCCTTTCTTTCTTTCTTTCTTTCTTTGGGATGATTTTTTTTTTGACTATGCAGAAGAATATGACTTTTCCTCTCTCTCTCTATCTGTCTGCTCTGTCTTCTGAGACTGGACACAGAGCCAGATGCCGGATGAGTGAATGCATAGATGAAACTGCTGTTAGTTCGCTATATTGTCATCATTTCGCTTTCAAACATGGGCTCAGTACAGCGGCACCAAGTCGGTGATTGAGTGAATTTGCGCGAAGCCATCACCGTGGCTGTCCGTGTAGTCTAAGTTTATTCCGAGGGTGCGGAGAAGTGATAGATCGACGGTAAACTTTTCAAAAGGAAAGCCGGTTTGGTCGGTCCCATATGCGGGATGAAAAAGACTTGTCACTCACTGACTGATGCAAATCGGATGTCATCCATCAGCCAGTCATACGTCATACATCAGTCTCATATAGGGTCATCTCTCGGTTTCTTCTGCGTCGTTTGTTTGAATGAGAGTTCGTAAACGGAGTTTACCATTGCAACTTACACAGAAACGAGCCAAGGGCTACCCAGTCCATTTTTCTTTGTAGCGCGTTTTCACTCCTTCCGTCGCGGGCATCTGCAGCATTTTACTTGACTACGTAGGGTTACTTGTTAAACATTAAAGAAATTGCTATAATACAAAGCTATATGCAATATACTTCAAAGCATATGCTCATTTTTGGGGAAAATGATCATAGCAGTAACACTTAAGACAGCTCATCGAAACTCAAAGTGAGTATAAATTCTCCACACTAACTTTGTATGCCTAAGTAAATTCACATGTGGTGAAGCGCATGGCACTGGTCATTTCACCAGAATATCGATCGGTCGGTTACAATAACGAAAACAACCATGACACGATTTCTTCGTCACAGAATAATATCATTTACATGTGTAGACCTAATAGTACTAGATGAGTAGATCTGTTGCCTTACCTTTGTAGCGTCCCTTCTAGTCTTCCTAGGCCACACTTCGGCGTCTCTGTGCTGTCTGTTGTTCTTGTTGATGTCTTCAACGATAATGCTTCAATCAAAACTGTAAGAACTGCATCTACTTTTTATTTTCGTTTCGGAATATTCAAAAAATAACGTCCCACTGCAAATCTGCCTCAGATCATGACGGGTTTTTTTTGTTGTTGTTGTTATTTTTTGTTTTTTGTAAGTTTCAATATATAAGTACAGTATGCGACAGATGTTTGGCGTAAGTTTACCATCAATTTAAAAAATGAAAGACCGGAAAATTCTTGACTTGACCCCGCATTTTGTGTATAGACTTTCGCTAGTCACTTAATTTTCCCACCATTTCATCGACAGCTGTTGAGCAGGCTACAGAAAGTGACCGCCCATGTCATTTTTAAAGTATCTGACTTGTTGTTGCCTGCTAAATCTATATGTAGCTGTTTCGGTTTTAGTGTTGAATTGTGGCTACATGTTGGTTAGCCCGTCCACGTCTTGTATTATGCCATTATTTATGTAGAGGAAGGGGGGGTGGGGCTGAGCGGGGAAACGATAGTTTGAAAGCAATTTTGTAAACTAAATTTCAGTGTCGGACATCTGATGTGTAACAGTTACAAAGCTTGTGAGTAATCAAATAATAACAATCATAGAAATCAAGATTATTGAGCTCTGACTGCCCCATGCAGTGTTGATACTGTGTATGTGACTGTCTTTCATTACATCAAGGCGTGCCTGTCGTGGGGACTTTGTACCACCATGCTGCACGCAGGCACGTGACTCGGCATCTCGCGAAGCGATTCAGGTAAAACATCTGCAGACTTCCTCAACTGTAGTTTGGCTGGCTGGCTGGCAGGCTGGCTGGTTGGCTGGTTGATTGGTCGGTTGGATGTTTTCGAGAAAGGGGGAAGAGACAGGTATGCGACTGCCGGAAGGATGGGTGCGGCAGTGTGGGAGAGAGAAGCATGGAAACGTGTGGCCACAGTTCAGGACATTTTTCAAAATGTGAGCCTTTTGTTTGGTGTACCCACAATGTGCCAATCCCGTCACTCTTATCCTGTTTACCTGCCACATTCGTAACACTTTTTAAAGAGCTAACCTCACCTGGTCTTTTAATTCACGTTCATTTCCCTACTCACATTTTATTTCATGTTGACGCTTTGGACAGTTACAATGCCGCTCCTAACAGTTCTATCGTTCCTTGCCTACAGCCACAGTACGTCCAGCGTGGCTGAGCATTCAGCATGGAAGCCGTCATCGACCGCTCATTCATTTTGAATCTTCCAGCTGTGCAGGCGGTCATGCAGCTTGAGTCGAATCTTCGTGAGTCCCGCGTTCTTCTAGCAGTCGCAAACGTTCTCCAGAGTCTGTCTGACGCTCGCCAGGTGTGGGAGACAGGATCTGCCAGTGGTCTAAACAGCTGGGCAGCGCAGAGTCTGCAAGCCAAAGCCATCTTGAAAGAGCTGGATGCTTCGTCAGACGACCGCACTGTACCAGATGCAAACTTGAGCTTCAAATTCGTTGACCAAGAACAGAACACTGACGTAGGAGGCAAGTCTCGCGATACCAGACGAGAGTCCGAGATGAAAAGTAGCTGCGAATCCCCAGTTCCCTCCTGGCCGGGAGCTGGCGGAGGACGTGGATCGGGCAACGCAGACTTATGCACGGACGGCGAAACGAGCACAGCGACCTCTGCTCACCCCGGCTCCCACAGTGACCCGGCCGCTCGAGGCGGAGAGATCGTCCAGAAGAGCCGGACGGGTCACGTGACTAAGGCGCGAGAGCTTAAAATGAGGCTAAGCGCGGCGCGACAGGAGAACCAGCGGCTCAAATCCCGCCAGTGGTGCCGTCTGTGTCGGCAGCGGCCAGTGGAGCTGACGCTGCTGCCCTGCGGTCACTTTCTGCTGTGCGTCGAGTGCGGCTCGACACTGACCGAGTGTCCGGTGTGCGACACCACCATTCTCGCTGACGTCAGAACAATTGTCTCCTGAAAAAGAATAACTGTAACTCCTTCAGCATCGCAAGCTTTTATGTTAGTGCCAACGCTAATGATATTGTACCAGATATTGTATTTCGTTGTACTTGTTTCAGGTACTTATAACTATTCTGTCTCAGTTTTGTTTTGTTATTTTTTGTTGTTGTTTCGCTTTGATTTGTTCTATATTGTTTTGTGAGGAGGGACGATTTTGTAGCACGAACCGTTTCTTTTAGGTATGTATTTCTATATTTTCGAAGAACTCTTAATTTTTCTGATAAACTCACTTTTGGATAACTCCATGCATACAGAACCAAAAAGACCAATTTGCACACAAGGGCTACACAGCACACGTCAATAAGAGTGGGCTACATAAAAAAAAAATTTCTTGGGTTGGGGGGTGGGGAAGCTTTAGTTGTCGTAAGTTATTTGGATACTAATGATGATAAGTCCTTTCGATCAGTGAGCTGCCCGCGCCACTTCACGCGAACTAACGGTAGCAGCATCACTGCTGACGGTCTGCTGAGTTGAGAAACCCGGCTGACGGATCTGGTCGCTGCTGCTGTTCGCTTGAACTCGCACGCGTGCACACAGGAAAAGGAGAGAGAGAGAGGTGGGAGAGAGAAGGAAGCACACAATTCTCTGTGTGTGTGTCTCTTTCTTTCTCTCTCTTTCTGTGTCTCTCTCACACACACGCACGGACGCACACACACACACACACACAACGTACGCATCTCCCACACCCCCACTTAACAGAAAAAAAGCTACAGAAACAACAACACGCACAGAAGAGTGGTGGGATGGGGATAAGACGAAGCTCGTAGGGTTTTTCTTTTTTCATGTGGTCAAAAATTTTGGAAAACGGTTTTATGCTGCCAGCTCGAACCCATTTATTATCTTGGTGTCCCATGTTCGAGTACTTTGAAGTGGATTAAATGTGTTGAGCGTCTGGCAGGAAAATTACGTAGTGCTTCGTCGTCGTCGTCGTCTCGTCGTTGTCGTGGTGGCGGCGTTGATGGTGATGGTCTGCATGATCCATCAGGGAGATATAAGAGGGGACCAGAAATAAGAAGCCCTGTTAGTTTCACATGGTTTTGTTTACACATGGCAACAAATGCAGTGTATCGTTGCTTATTTTATTTGGTTCTTTGCCTCAGTCATTTCGTCAGACCCATAGTACTTGCCGTTGTTCGTCCGTTTGTCTGTTGTCTGGCTGACTTGCTTATTCCTAGCTCCTTGGCTATTTTCTTGACTCTTCAAACGAGCTAGCATCGCAAAAATAAACAAAACTGGGTGCAGTACACCCTTAACAATGTCCCCAAGCCTTCCTCTCTTGTCCATGTCAGATAAATGTCATTATATATATATGTATTTATATATATTTAGTGTGTGGATTGTGTCTTATTTACTGCTACTATCAGGCGAATACAAGTATCTGATTAGTTATATATATATATGTGTGTGTGTATTTAGTGTGTGGATTGTGTCTTATTTACTGCTACTATCAGGCGAATACAAGTATCTGATTAGTTTTATATATATATATATGTGTGTGTGTATGTGTGTGTGTGTGTGTATTTAGTGTGTGGATTGTGTCTTATTTACTGCTACTATCAGGCGAAT
>SMGT01006903.1:669762-697959 GCA_004794575.1 Lanistes nyassanus
TCCTGAAATCCGTATGACGTCACACAGTACAGTCGACAACATAGACTATCTGCTTCCTTTTTATCTTATGGTTGTGGAATTAAAGTGTTGAAGACAATTTTCCCCTATTGTTGTCATCACATTTATATTACAATAAATATATAGATTTACACGCTTCACAAGGACGATATACCAATCACTATATTACGCAGTATACTGTGTATTACTAAAGGATTGAGGAGTAGCTGACAGCACCCAATTATTCCAATAATTAGATATTAGGCTCTGTATTTTACAAATGTACGCTTGAAGTCCTTTTACCTCATATCTGTGTTTATCGCATGTATCTTTCTAATCAGGTATTGATTGTCTTGTATTCCTCTGTATCACCAAGAAATTATAACCTGTATCTAGTAATAAAGAGTAAATTTAGGTGGCTGCTGTCAAACTTGTATTAGTTGTGAAGCAACGCACTATTAACACATTTTATGTTAAAACTGGTTTCCAGGTTGATTCTGGGTCATTTAGAATGTGTTTTTATTGTGTTTTAGGCACTTCAGGTCCTATTTGTTTTGTGTATTATTATGTAGTCCCGAACGGCCTAATAAAACAACTTGTAATGATCACATTTATAACTAAGCTTTGAATCTTTAATATAGCTGTCAAGTATACATGTGTGCTCAGATATGTCCATCTTTAAACTAGATTAATTAAATGCAATTTTCATTTTTATGTATAATGTAATTTTTGATTTTAACTGAATCTGAATGTGACATGTGCTACGTAGACTCCCCCACCAAATTTATATATATATATATGTCATCGATGGACATGACGCTGATGGTGTCACTGTCCCTGACAGCACAATTAACACTCCTAGTCCTAGTGGTTGCCACGTACAATCGAAATTCAGTTGCCTGTGTCCCCTTGGTCTATCAATATTTTTTAAATGCTAGACACGGAGCCTTTCAGTAAACGTTTCTTTCACACATCCAAACTGAACTCTATTTTCTGGGCATAAGTCTCAGACAGCAGTCTGGGCTGAAATGCAGGACGTATCGTGGTGTTATAAGCTGGAGCAGCGATCGAAGGGTGCCCGGGACCTTTGCACAAATTTAACCCCTTCTTGTCGGGGTTTTTTTTTCGGGTGTGCAGAACAGGAATGTAGACGTAAGTGCACATTCTCCAACACAACAGCGCAAACCCGTCATTCACTTTTGGGGTCTGTTTTTTGCGCGAGACGCGTACATGGATGCGTTGAGTGTCCTCTGGTATAACACGTTCGTGACGTCACTCGATCTCACTTCTGCTTTTCGAGTTTGACCAGGTGAGCTTTTCCGAAAATGACTAAATATAAATTAACTACTCGGTTTCTCGCAAAAAAGAAAAAGAATGCACTGTTATTTTGTTCACTTAATGGGATCGAAATACGAAATTTTGTCTTTGAACGCAGTAGCCTACCTTTTTTGAGACTTGTCAGTTCCCAGTTCCATTCTTTTAAAAGCTTGACAAGCATATTGCACAAATGGATCTCATTTACGTTTTTCTCCACTGTCCAAACGTTTTCTATTCAAGCATATATTCAAGCGTATTCAAGGGTATACGCTGTGAACAGTAGCAAACTTCTAGCGGAGCCTAGAGCACACCCCGATGTTAATGAGTTGCCTTCATAGATTTTAAAAAAAATTGATTTGATCAACATAAACTTACTTTGGTCAGTGAATCCTAAGCAGAAGTGGTGTTGAGGAAAGACGTACCCTGCACTTAAAGGGATATCAAATCTATACCATTCTCAAAAGATAATGTGCTCCAGTCTATTCCGCTATCCTCGTGGAGTCAAGGACGAGTTTTAAGTCCTCTTTTATTCTCCTTTTTTTATTAATAAAGTAACTATAGAAGTGTCCCTTAAAGGTAACCATGGAATCCAGATGATACCAGAAGGCTTGAAATATTCCTGTCGTTTGCTGCTGATTTTGGGCTGATCTCGAGCACGGTAACAGAGCTGCAAAACTAGCTTTGAAATCTGCACAGGGAAGCAACCGGACTGGAATTAATAGTCAACCTATGAAAATCTAATGTCATGGTCTTCAGAATGGGTGGATTTCTATCAGGAAAAGAAAAATTATTGTACGGTGGTGCCAGTATAACAAATACATATAAATATCTTGGAATGATTTTCAATCCCAAACTAAGTATAAGGCTTGTTAACTGAAGAGTGTGTAAAGAAAGAAAAGAAGCAAAATTATGAGTAATTGAGATATTCAACTTCTGTTTTGGAAACTCTTTGATTCACAGATAGAGCTTGTAGTTACATATGCAGCTGAATTATGGGGTCTCCAAGAAGAAGCAAAAGAAGTTGAAAATTTTCAGGTGTTTGCCATCAAACATATTCTTACCGTTCCACAACACGTTTTTAACAAACTAGCACCTACCAGCCACGTGGCCATATGTAAGCTAGCTGAAAGCCACCAGAAGCTTTAAAAATTAAAAGCAGTACAGTTTATACCAGGACTCCATTAGATGCTGTGTCCAACCATAAATTTATGTGAACGACAGAGTATACTGCTTATGTGTGTCTGTGGGAGAGTATAAGTGAATTGGTTGTATCATTCGAGAGATGGGAAACAGCAAATTAATACCATTACATTGGTCTTTTAATATCTTAACTGTCAACAGTATTTGGACGCTGTCTTTTATATTTATAATGTTCTTTATCATCCCTTCTCGTGGGACGAATAAGCTGACGTCAAATAAACTGTCAAATGTCAAATCTCTCTCTCTCCTTTTTGTTACCTCTCTCCCACCCTCACTTTTTCCCTTCTGAGCGGTTTTCACTCCCAGTTGTCTGGTCCTGCTAACCGCTTTTAAAATCCAGAGCGGAATTATAAAACCAGCGTGGGAGAGCTGAGCTCATAGTGAATCAGAGGCAAATCTCATTTCGACAATTAAAAGCTAACAACCCTTCCTTCCCACCCCCTCGTTCCCAACCCCTCCGTCCCCAAGACAAGGTTCGTCTAGGAGCATCCCGACTTGCCCCAAATGGGATCTTGGACTTTCCGGGAATCCATTTCCTTTTATCGAGATATCTGGTCCGCCCATGCATTATCTGTCCCCCCTTTTTTTTTCTTTTACTGACAAAGTTTTAGCATCTCTTTGCCCAGAAATTAATGGAGGATAGCTGTAAAGGTGGGTTATGGGGGCTCAGAGACGGCAGTTGTGATCGCACGAAGACCAAGATAACCCAATCCAGGAAGTGTCGGGATGTGCTCTGCAGATTTGCCGTTAAAAGAAAAGCCAGGTCTTGGACGGAGTTGAAGCTGATGGCAGTGCATTTTTCCTATCGCTCAAACACTGTCTCGGTCGTGGTGTAAATCCATTTTACCCCCAGCTCATACATACATACATACATACATACATACATACATACATACATACATACATACATACATACATACATACATACATACATACATACATACATAAGTAAATAATAAGGGGGAATATATGGCCAATCGAGCGTGTCTGAAGGGCCAGCTCATGTTCTCTTTGCAGGCCTGATGGTTTGCAGTGCGTTTCGCTAGCCTATGCGCCTGTATCTGCCTTCGTTTCCCAGTGTTTGTAAGCAACAACAACTCGGTGTTTTGCATTAATGTTTTTTTTCTAGTCCCTTCACCTGGGTCCTTAAAAGAGCTCACCGAACCCTCTACGCTGTAAAGTGGTAGCCCGATGCCTAGCCACTATATCTGTAGCTTTCAGTGATCATTGGCGTCTCACGTACTGTTTGTATCTCACTTGATCGCGCGAGCATAACATGATGTCCTCCGCAACCTTGGAGCCTGGGTTGCCAAAACTGGATTTTGTTGTTAGTGGAGCCATTAATAATGAGCCAAGACACAGGATGTAACTGTATGGTTTTTAATCCACAGGAAACATCTTTAAAGAGCTGTTTTAAACCGGTTTTTTCCCCTTTAATCGCTGTGAACGAGTTTAAAGCAAACTAGCTAAGACGGTTTGTCGCCCGAACAACATCTCTTTTCGCTTCTTCTGGCATTTTCTCCTCCACATCACTTGAGTGCTGCTTTGGACCTTGCTCTCTGCCCGACCACCATCCCCGTTGCTGTGGACTTCATGTAAAGAGTTCTTTGTTTACACCTGAGATTTCCTACCTATGGCTGCACACGTTAGGTGAAGAGTTTGTTTTCCCTCTGGTCCTGATGCTTGATGCTTGCAGGTAACGAACTTGACCAGCCGATGTCTCTCTAATCCCTCGTCCCCAAGTGCCTTCCATGTTTCCTTCAGTACATTATAACTTTACCTGTCTTCTTTATCTCTTTCTCTATCACTCTCTTTTTTCTTGCTTCCTCGTATTTCTGCTTTCTTACCATCAGTCCCTGCTGTCAACTTGTCCATAAGACTGCACAGTAAAGTTATCGTCCTTGTTCTATTTTCCCCCAAAACATTTCTGAAATTCCTTGGTCTCTGACACTGGACTTTTACATACCTAAACGTGACATCAGAACTTGCTATAGCATCTAGAGACCATATATGTTTCTCGCGAGAGGAGTAGGATTTTTGCTCCCTCTCTTTTATGATTTTTAAAGGAGTAGTAGTGGGTTTTTCCTGAAAGATTACAGGAAGATAGCCGGCGTAAGTTTATATTCTTTGTGACATCTTCGCACTTGGAAACAGTTTACAATCTCCTCGTTTTGCGTAACAGAAAAGTGATGTTGAAAAGCAAACAGAAGGGCAGGCGTAAAAAAAAAACAGAGAGAAAGAAAAAGCCGCAGGTTTCAGAGGCAGAATGTGTCAAATTTCCAATTAGTGTCATGCACAGTGAGAGTCGTTCAGGCTGGCCAATCAGCAAGCGATTTATCTCACTGCCGGCTTGAGCCATCAGCCTACCACTTCCCACACCCATGCCAGCAACATGACTGAAGTTCGGAGCTTGCAGCGCTGCTTTCTCCAGAGTGTCGCTTGCACTTCCTGACGCATCTGGAGGTGTTTCAGCCGTGATCAGCAGGGCTTTGTACTCTCGCTCCCCTGCTCGCTGCCTGCCAGACCGGAGCACTTTTAGACCGCTTCTCTCCACGCCTCCGGCTGGCATCGTTATCAGCCTCTGTCACTGTGGCTAAAAAAAACATAAACTGGCATCCGCAAGGAAAGTGAGCTCTGCAAAAATGTCCCAAATCACCTTGCATGATTAAATGATTCATTCAGTTTGCTGGAATCGGAAGAGTGTGTAGATAGTTCGAGGTTTAAAGAAAAAAATTCGCATGGGCTTGTTCTCTTATTCACTGAATCTGTAGTGACCATTGCTAGAGTAAGAACGCACGAGGGATGGCGCGTGCGTGCGAATGAGTGCATGGAGTCGACGGCAAAGTCTGAAAACGGACAGTTCCGTCTGTAACGGAAAGCTTAGATCGACAGGGCTTGTGGTGTTCTTCCAAGCTACTTATGGCTCACCGTATTTCATCCGTACTCCTGCCGTGGATGTTAGATTCTGGGAATTAATCATTGCACTACAAAGTCCATGAGACCACGATTATTGACGTTGGGAGATTTTGCAGAATGGGATGTGGAAAAGGAAAATAACAGTCAAGATAAATTAACAGCTTCCTTTCGCTATCGTATGTTTCAATCATCGTCGTTATGTGCAGCCCGGATGCTGAGTACTGGCAAACATTGCCCGTATCATCTTTCTGAGAGCAGGAAATACATTCGGGCAGCACGCAAGAATCACGGTGAAAACTATTTTTGGCTTACATGCACCAAGGCCAGCCCACTTCATACTGCCCACATACATCACGGTCGGTACAACTGCGGGAATTGTCTGTCTGATACGGGCGTGGTTTTGTGTAATGAGTCTAATAACAAGGCACGAGCGACAGTCCATATTGACAAGACGAACGGGCGAAAGCAATCAGACCTGAGTGCAGATGGTCATGCGACGGCCAGAAATGTCCAGTTTTTTCCCGCATGACGACGAGCCGAAAGATTAGCGCTTGATCACAGCCTGACTCACACATCAGACCTTTCGGACATCGCTTGGCACCACAATACGCTAGTTTGGCTTCTGTAATTCCTCGAGCTTAACTTGCCTGGGTGGTGTGTACAGAGGATTGCGATGTTTCAGCCCTGCTGTGTGCGAACGCATAATCTACGAAATGGCCTCTCCGGGAAAATAAATATAAACGATACAATACCCGGGCAGGATTCTTTAGTATGCTTCACGGATCGAGCCAGTAAACGTGCCATCGAGGATTCTAATTGCTTATGATAATAACACAGGTACACAGGTACTGCAAAGTCAGTTCGAGCAGTTGCTGTACGAAGTACCCCTGATGAAGCGGCAGTGCCCCGATACGAGGCTTTACCTGTTAGTTGTTAGTCTGGCTCGGTTCCCCTGTTATTACCGTACAAAGTTCACCTACCAACCACCAAAACGAAAGCGTAGTTATTGTTATTGTTGTAGACGACGGCCTGAGAAGCGGGCGGGTGAGGGGGCTGAGTGATTGTAGTGTGTCTGTGATAGGAAATATCAATCACTGACTGCACCAATCATTTGAAATCATTGGTCAGATCTGTCTGTCTTATCGATCTTCTATTCCTGTGGTGAGTAGTCGAGCGGTGGGTGGTGGAGGATGGGTGAAGGCTACTCGGAAGAGGTCTCAAACTGGTGGTTTCTGCAACGTTGTCCGTGTTCTGTGCGCTGTCTACAAGAGAAACCACGCAATGCACCGATCCCCCAAAGGGAGGGGGGAGTGAAATCCTCCTTTTAATAGCCTGCCGAATAGTTCCGTTGGCATTTATGTGCACAAGGTGCTAGTAATTCTTGTGTTCACAGCAATTTTTAAGGTAAAGTATAAGATGAAACAAAATGCACAGAAATAAACGCATGATATTTTCTGCCCTCCTCCCTCCTTCCGACCCATTACGTAGCAAAGTGCCAGTTTTAAAAAAAAGCTACCGCCAAGGGCAAGATTCCACGAATCGGTGCAACTTCTTTTCCTTACATAAAACTTTCTAATAGATTTCACAAGATGTCTGCATGGAAAGGATGGCGCAGAGGCTCGTGCAAGCCTGCCCAGGGCTGTAAAGCCCAGCAGCACGCAGAGAAGTATGGTGACGTTTTCCTGGCTCTTGAGAACATGGGAAGTCGCTCGAGGACTTTTTCCTGCACGTGCCGCTTTAAGGACTGATGGTGGATTGTGCGCTGTTTATTAACGTCAAATCAGCAGCGAATGCTGTCTTATGATGGACGGAAGTAGGAGGCGGATATAGGTGGAGTAAAGGGTCCTAAAGGGTGAAGGTGGGGGGTTGTGAAGAAAACCGAAGTACCTGTAGAAAAACTTCGACAGCCAGCCCTATAAGCAGGTGTTGCCTATAGAGAAAAAACGAGTGCGAGACACGAAAACTGAATCTAACGCCCTATTTATGAGTATGGTAGTAAAGCATTGCTCTGTGGGTCACGGACAGCGAATTCTAGAAACATGGCTCACAGGGATTCTGTGAACACAAAGATGTGAGCATTTTGTATTGCTATATCGAGGCAACACGAACTAGGTTTTTGTTTTTGCTTTTGCATATAATAAAATCCTCATAGAAGTTTTCGCGCCGTGAAGCGTACGGGCGTCTTTGTGTCAAAGAGAGAGGGAGAGAATACTAAACAAACACGAAACATCATGCAGTCATGCAGATTTTCTCTTTTCCATTCTACAAGCGCATGAGATTTATTTTCTGTCGCGGAGGAGTCTGTATATACGACTATTTTCCCCGGACATTCCTGTCACGTTTCTGAACAGCGCAACGATATCAGTATAGATCAAACAGTCCCTGGCGGTCATCCTCTAAGGGCAAGGTCACGAGATAATATTTCCAGTGATCGATGAACGTCCATCTCGACCAGGTCTGTGATCACGACACGCAGCTACCTCCTCATATTTCGTTATTACAACTGACCTATTTTCGTGGACTTGGAGAAGGGGAGAGAAGAGGAAAATCGATGGCCGGATTTGTTGC
Organism: Lanistes nyassanus; assembly: GCA_004794575.1. Classification (NCBI taxonomy): domain Eukaryota; kingdom Metazoa; phylum Mollusca; class Gastropoda; order Architaenioglossa; family Ampullariidae; genus Lanistes; species Lanistes nyassanus. The sequence goes on from SMGT01006903.1 coordinate 677,761, forward strand.
ACATATTTATAAATGTACAACTTATTGCAGAAGTACATTTAAGAAGTAGTAGCAGTTTATTTAAACCCCAACAGTTATTTGCTTTCAGTTTGGTCAGTTTAGTTTAGTCCTCTTCAATCCTTGTGGAGCTTAAGACCTCAACAGTGGTCGTCCACTTCCTGAGATATTCGTTTCTCCACAAGACAGGTTGTCGGCTTTGAGTTCGTTACTTCCAGCGAGCGAGTGCACAAAGGGGGGTCAGACTTTTCTAATAAGACACTTTTACAGTGACAAAATATTATTTTATTGTATTATGGGTTTAAAATGACATCGTGATCGGGAATATGTCTGTCTGTCTACCTGTCCGTCCGTCCGTCTGTTTGTCTGTCTGTCCAAAGAGAACACGTATTTAAAACAACAACAAGATAACCCGCTATTACAACAGGGAAGGGAGCGGGGACGCAGGAGAGAAAGAGAGGGGACAGAGAGAACGAACTGTCTCCCGTTACGGCGTGTACAAGTACAAAAACTGCCTGCAGACGTCCACCAAAACTGATACACTTATCGTCCACCTACTGTTTCTCACGAACACTTTCACCCAGTCATTGTCTTCTGTCTAGACACCTGTCCTCATTCAATCCCCATGACATCATTTAATCTTGCGTGTGTGTCTGCTTGGGTCCCACCATCACTTAGTTTGCGGCTGAGGCGTGGGGCAAACAGGAAATTTACCTATGAGAAAGTCCAGTCAATTAAATGCGAGTAGCCGAGCAGAAAACCGCTCTCCAGTCACGGACTAATGGTGCAGTTCACCAAAGGCGATAAGATGTTATAATGTCATAAAACACTCCCCATCCCCCACCCCATGGGGTCGCTACTGCCTGCAAACAGGGCAGCCATCTTTATTGTTAGGTCACTTCCCTTAGCCTATTTTTAGTTACCACCTTAACGATTCAAGCAGTCTAATGGAAACTCTGACAGCAGGAACCTAACAAAAGTATGGATACTGTTCTATCTCTCGTAAGGGGGAGGGAGGTGGCCGCTCTAAACGACTGACACGGATGAACCCCAATCCCACTTCTATCTACTCGCGTGGACAACCCGCGCTCACTTTACGGAAATAATGAAGATTTAAGCAAGATGTCAAGGCGAGTCCAAACATGTAAACAACATACAGCGGGGCTTATTGTAACTTCAGTTTCTCCGAAATGACAACTGAGGATTAGTCTTTCAAAGATAAACTGCCTTAGTTTTTTTTTTTTTTTGTCCGAGGACTTATAACCGCCACGCATTTTGCACTTCTTTTATCTGCATTCTATAATCACAGAAACAATCCAAAAATATAGGGTTTTGCCACATGCGGTTCTTACCTCCCTTAGGTATCTGTATATTTTTTAATCGAGTGGACTCCCTTGACATCCCTTAGCAACTGGGTCATTTGACGGGCTGTCGGTCAGAATGCCTCTTGATCAGGTATACATGATCCTCCAAAACTGTCAACAATTTCCGTACAAAAAAGCACTCTCATGCTGCACATTTAATTATTTAAAATGTAGCTGCTCACAACCAAAGAGAAACTAACAATTAAGTTATTTAAAATGAAATCGCAGAATTCCTCGCATAAATAAAAATTATCTATAATTCCACGAAGACTTGTTTAAAATTTACACTTTCATTATTTACAATTATTTTACAATACTCAACTAATGATTACATGCAGCACTCTTGCGTTAGTTTTTATCTACACGATGGGATAAACAAAAATTTGTCTTCTTCAAGATTGTTACCAACATCTTTGCAGCCACTTTTGAGACAACGAAATTTGTAGCTCGATCAACAAATAAATTTGCATGCTGAACTGCATTTATTTTCTGCAAAAAAATTCTTAAATTAGTTGATTTGTACTTATGAAAACAACGACGCTAAAGTGACGAAAGGTCATTAAGGCCATTTTTTTTACTAACAAAACATGGACTTCACAGGCGCCTATACTTCATTATCTGAAAGGAATACATCATGATCAGTTTTACTCTTTTATTTTTTTCCCTACTGCATTCTCCTGTTTGTTCTCTGGACAGCGGTGTAACGAAACGTTTCTTCCATCAACTATTTTCCCACAGTAAGTACTCAATACACAGCAACAACGTAACGTTTCTTCCATCAACTGTTTTCCCACAATACATACTCGATACACAGCAATAACGAACGTTTGCGGCACTTATCTGTCTTCGTCCGCGCTTCCATCCATAGCTTTCTCCCAAGTCGAATGCTGACCACAACAAAACTTCACGGGGGCGGAGTACTAACCACCGAGAAAGCCCAACACAAACACACCTGGTACAAACCACGTTTTGCCAACCCCCGGCCAAACAAAAGAAAAATGACATCATTGTTTAGCCACCAACTTTTCTGGTTTCTTTCGTGTCAGTGGCATTCACTGGTTTTAAAAGCCTCCGCCGGAGGCGCTAATACATACTGACAGCAGCCCGTGGGCGCTGGGCTGTTACAGGCATGGCGTGGGCGCTTTAATTAGTTCACGTAATCAACCGTGTTAAAATATTCTGGTCGGTATGTAAACCCAGACATTTTAGCATTTTACTTTCCCCGTAAGTTTTTTTGTTTCCTTACATTTGCCAAGGTAGTGTCAACAGTATCAATGTGTTGTTATTGTTGCTGAATATATTTCACCCTGAAGTCTGTGCTATGAGCACGCCATCTGGTGGAAGGATATCCCCCTTGGAAGTCAAGATTAATTCTGCTACCCATCGCACCCATGGTACCAGTAGCACCGGTCGAGATTCCATTTCGGTCTGTATGTAGGTAACAACAAAGAGAACTTAGGCAACCGAGATTTAGACAAGACGTTGACGTTTCGGGGCATAGCCCCTTCTTCAGGACAACACAAACAGGTAACAAATAACAAACAAAATGGGTCAACTGATAGACTCTGGTCCACCACGGTCGCTGGACACGAAAAAAATCTGTGTGTGTTAAAACGAAATGAGACATATGGGGGTAGGAGGGGTGGAAAAGTATTGCATGGTGCGAGCATTAAGGATATAGTATGGTTTGCCTGTGCACCTGGAATGAGACGAAGCGTCCCCATATCCATCCGACTGACGCACTAAAAAGTATCGGGAAAGATAGGTGCGCTGGCAAGAGGATACACTCCCAGCCTTCAGCATGCCATTCTCAGTTCAGCACGCCATTCTCAGCCCGATGTAGGTCAAACGATCCTCCGAAAGGAAGTCAGTGCCCCCGAACCCTGATGGCTCCGCTGAAAATTTTTAAGTTTAAATTCTTGAAAGTCAACACTAAAAGTGACGGAAACAAAACTTCAGTGATTGTGAAATTCACTATCAAGACAACCTTAATAACAAAAAACATAAGGCCCACTTAGATTATCTTGGCGGTTTGGGGGGAGGGGGCGGCTGGGGGGAGGGTGTGGGGCGCTTATCGTCGGGGTTGTGGCTGGTCATGACAGGAAGACTATAAACGAGCTGTCGTAGTCTATTTCTAACTCCATTTCTCAGGAGAATTGTGGCTACGCTGGGCAGACGGCACCTGCGCTGTCGGCGCGTGACCATCACACGAGCGGCCACCAGCAGAGGAGTGTGAAGGTCGCCGTCTGGCCACGGGTGGGGAGATGTCGGCATCCTTCCCGCGGAAGTCGCTGTCATTTCTGATTCGGTTTACTCAATCAAGGCATCTCTTGCAAAGCATTTTCATGCGAGTGTAAAAATATTTTGTCGTATTTCTTTTCACCCTGAGAGCAAATCCGTGTTGCTTTCCGAAAGCGTGGACGGGTTGTTCAAGATACTTGCACCACGACAGTAATTATAGTCCTCCGCATAGAGTGAGTGAGCGGCCTGTTCTGTTGATGGTTTTTTCCTGTGTTTTTGTGGGATATATGCTTTTTCAATTGACAAGGAAATGTGCTAGTGTTCAGAACAGACAGCGAGTTTTCCAATGATCCTCTCATATTTCTTTTTTTTTTTTAAAGACCGCTAGGTATTAACAAGAATTCATTCGTAAGAACTACAAGCCATCTTGTGACAAAGCCAAGCTGTTTGCGAGGACACAAAGGAAAAAAATCATTGTCAGCAAAACATCACGTGACATCAAGAGCGCGGTAGTGGCTGATTTCGTGCCAGGCTCTTCCTGCCATCCGACTATAGCAAGAACACACCTACGTGCGTGCCTGCCTGTACGTGTTTTCGTGGTTTGAAGTGAAAAAAGCGGAGATGCTCGCACAGAGAAGTGCGGAATGTCAGTTCCGGTTATTGGAAGCTTTCCGAAGAGCGGTGTGACAGCGTCTGCCTTGAGCTGCAGCAAGTGCGGGCCATGAGTCGCCGAGCGTTTCCGAGGTGATTAGAGGGCGGCCAGGCGCTAAAGGGGGCCTGACACCCGAGGCCGAACATGACAGTTTGGCCGATGAAAGTACAGCAAGCACATCGCGCCCGAGCAGTTGCTAATTAGTTCACGCCTAGCTAATGAGGGGCGTAATTTTAGCGCAAGAAAATTGACTTGACCAATTATCTCTCCAGGCAGGAGTGACGAGAGAGAGAGGTGGGGAGGGAGGAAGGAGCTGCGTGCGCTGACTACACCTGACACTCCTGTACGTTGTATTCAAAAATCTACAACAAAGGATCGATTTTCTTTTACCTTTCTTTCTTCGCCATAGCGTTGCGTGTCTTACTTTCTGGAATCGAGTTGCACTTTACTGTATCTGCACTTCATATTTCTCTTCCTTTTTCTTTCTTTTTTCTGGGGTGGTTGGGTGGGTAAGTGGGAGGGGGTGGGGTATTAGCACAGTGGTATGCTTGCTTGCCAAACATAAGAGTCAAGAGTTCCGATCACGCACCCAGAACCTGTTTACACGCCAGTTCATCACGGTGTATTTGTACGAGTATTCTGATCTCCATCCCCATCGTCCCCCCGCTAGACAAGGCCCAAAAAAGGGGCGAGGGGAAGTAATTCATAATCCAAGAGAGCAATACAATAAAATAGTGTACAGTACAGCCACCATATCAATAGAAAAAAGGTAATTTCCTCTTTCTTTCGTTTCTAAAAGATGAATTATTAAACTAAATTATGAGATTTATTTTTACATTTTCCCCAAGAAAGGTGCTTGTAACGATAGCAGATTATAACTACAACCGCTTGCAACGGGCGCGCTGCATGGGCATGCATGTGTGTGTGTGTGTGTGAGAAAGAGAGTTCATACGTTACCCTATCACCCATAAAAAAAAGATTAGTGGGACTGCCTCTATACCAGTAAAGTAGTCAAAAATCTGAGCGTGCAGGAACGAAGATCGCGGTGGGATAGCAAATTCTGCATTGCATTCTTTTTTTCTGCTGTCCCACAGCACTTTTATCGTCAAAGCGCGGCTCGCCCCGCACCTGCGACGCGTGTTCACCACCGATAAAGCGGGTCATGGGTTCGGATCCCGTGTACAGCTCAGGTACTTTCTGTGCATGTGAAACCTGCTTGAAACCTGCTGTGAAACCATCTTCTTCTCCCCTCCCTCCCTTCCTTCACCCCCCCCCAAAAAATTTAAAGCCCTTTTTATCTCCCTCTCCTTTGTACCTTGTTATGAGACAGCCTTGGCTGCTGACTTCTGAATTTCTATCGTATCATTTCAGACTAGATTTAGAAAGTATAACCATTGCACTGCTAAGAGTTCACGTGCGAGCAAAAGGAAAATTGTAGCAGTGACACAAACAGGACATTAAACAAACTAACAGCTGACAAGAAAAGGCAGGTGACAACGGTGACAAAAGTGACAAAGATACAGGACATGATATCATTTCACAAACGGATGAAGAGACTGCCTCTGGCTTTGTGTGTCTGCCACGGTCAGGCACTAGTAAGAGGTACATCTGTGAGTCAGCTTCCAGTCAGCTGGTCTTATTTTAGTCCAAACGGTCACAATCACGTGACTATCACACATAGAATCGGTAAACTCGGTAGATCATCTCTACCTCGGTAGAACCACGTAGGGTTTTTTTAATGCTAGGCTATCGCTGATGATCTGCTCAATCTGAAAGCTGCTTTCGTCTCAAGTGTTCAGCCACCTCTCGACGCTAATTTTACCAACAGTCTAATGTTCGGATTTATCACGGCATTCAGGTTCCTTTGGCCATGCCGACCAAAAACATTAATTAAAGCCCTGTTAGTAGACAACCGACCTTGGTGACCCTACCCGAGGTCACGTCCCGACAGAAATAGGCGAGTCCGCCAACCGGCCAGCCCCGCGAGATTGTCGGGAGATAGCCAGCGGCTCGGTCGCGTCTGCTGTCGCCCGGTCTGCGCAGAGGTTTACGCGGACACAGTGGCCTGTCCCTGACCTCAGGCCGACTTCCAGGTCATCATACCCGCAGTGTCAGCACCGGCTGAGCAGAGTTCATAGCTGTGATCACATCACTGTGGTGAATACTCAGCCAGTAATGGTGCACGACAAGGTCGACTTTGTTAAGGGACTTGAGCTCTTGAAGTACCAGACCTGATCTGGAGAACACACACACACACACACTCACGCACGCACGCACGCACACACACACACACGGCCGTACATAATATGCGCATGCTGAAACACAAACAACAAATAATATAATATTATACGCAAATTAAACCGCCACTAAACACATAATACGGTGCTTTGCCCCCATGGATCAAGAAACAAAACCAAACCAGTAAAAATAGTCATTTGAGCAGCTCTGCACTGGCGCGATGTCAAGGCTGGTTATGGATGTAAAATCGAAGGCTGCAAGGAAGACGGGGCGACAGGATGTGAGGAAGGAGGGAAAGAAGACAAAGAGGACGACAACAAATGATTTGTTATCGATGGATCGGAAGTCCAGAAAGACGTTCAGAAAGTGTGAGCGGATTGCGCCAGGCTTCGCGTCTTTGGCGCTGCTCATGGAAGCTTTGGCAGGTCGTCGGTCGCAGTCTGCAGCTGCTGGCTGATGACGCTGCCCTCTCGCGGCTGTCACTTCAACACGCAGCACGCGCCTACGTGAACGCACTTCAACGCCGCCCTCCGTCCGCGTTGCCGCGCGGCAAAGCCTCTTGCAGTTGCTTGCATTCACCGACCAGCCTCCTGTTTGTCGCTTTTTTCTTGCCGACGTCGCGTGGGCTAGGGTCGAAAGTCGGACCCTGTCTCACAACGAAAACGTTGAACAGCTCGGTCTCACAAACAGATTAAAGGGGGGGGGGGTGGTGCAAAAGAAAACGGAACAAGGAGACAAAAAAATACTAACTCTTCCTTACGAAAAAAAACCCTGAGAGATTCGTTAATCTCTTGCAAGCTGGCGTGAGTCTTGTAGATCTGCCCCCCGCCTTAGGCAATGATCGATCTTGTTCATAATCCTTCCCAGCATGCAAGCAAACGTCGGATGTGGGTTTAAAATTGTCGACATCGTCTTTTGTGCACGGTTTGAAGTTTGTGTCGGACGGTCCCCGGCAACGGCGTGGGAAAGGAAACAGAAAACTCCGGAGCAAAGTTCGACAGAAAAGTGTTCTTGACGAGCATCAAAGTGCAGGTGTTATAAGCGGAAAACTCCAGTTTGCTGGGTTTGATTGGTAAAGGGTCGCCTTGAGAGACTGCATGATACGTTAGCCGTACGTCAAATATTGTCCTCGAATCTCTCTAATACAGCAAAGAACGGCTCTAGCAACAAGCACGTAGGTAGATCGGTAATTCTCCTGGCAACCGTGTTAAGGCGGCAGTCAACAAGGATTACGACATCAGATCTCAACATTTCAACGGGATAACACGATAACAAGTTTGTGGAAGAAAACTCATGTGGGCTAAGAAAGACTTTGTGGTACTTTCATTGGCAGGCGGTGAAATTTCTTTTCCCACATCTAGCCTAAGGGGTATCCCCAAATGGCCCAAGGTAATGTGTGCCGATCAGTCTGGGAAAGCGTAGCGAGACTTCACATCGCAGCTTTTTATAGTCCAACGAACGGACCAAGCTGTGATAGTCGGTAACTGATTGGTAATGACTGTGGTTTATACATACAGTTGAGAGGTTGCTGATTCGATAGCTATATCAGGGTGCAATGGGTTTTATTTTTCGGGAATAGGGTTAGGGTTTAAGATTAGCAAGGGGTTTCTGTTTGCATGAGTAAGTCGAAGCGTGTCTTTGAGCTATGCAGAATGCTTACACTGCCGTTCCAACCCGCCTCTCGTCAGTTTGGGTCAACCTGGGACTATCCTTGGCGAAAAAATAGAGAGGAAAAAAATGTCAAGGGTCGGTGACATGTAAAAACATTCCATATGAGGACGAATCCTTTCTTTCAATTCTACATTGAAGAACTATTTTTGGTTGTGACGTGTATAGGGCCATGCAGCTAACATGAATGGAAACATTCTTGGCTCAAAATGTTAATCCTGTGACATAATTGTGACTTTTATCGTAAGATTTGTTCTCACAATTAACGGCTACAGTGTTTCATTGACTTTATTATTATCATCATCATCATCATCATCATCATCATCATCATCATCATCATCATCATCATCATCATCATTATTATTATTATTATTTCTTGCTGGTTTCAGAAGGATTTAAACGAAGAGCATCGATCTTGCATGCTGAAAATTGCCGGTGGTCAATGTCCTCGAGTTTAAATTTGGGCAGACCGAAATTTTAGGGGATATGTGAAACTTAAGCTCGATGAAATAACAACTCCTGAGTGCCTGTGATCAGTTACAGATACAACAGCAAATTTCTTCCGACAGCTACCGACATTTGAGAACAAGGTGCTGTTTTATATTCATTTCGATGTTTTTAGCAAATTTGCTCAAGAGGATAAATCAGGAGTGCATTTTGTGTGTGCGTGCGTGTAGGAGGGGTGTGGGTGTTAAGCGGAGTGGTAGAGTAAACTGGGATTAATGGAGGTAGAGAACGAGTGGTAGAAGGCAAAGAAGAAGACTGGTGCGTGATTATCGGATTACCGAATTGCCTGACTGTCGAATTACCAGATTACTGTTCTTTCACTATTAATCGATGCTGCTGACTCATTACTCGGCGGTGTTAATAGTCAATCTTAGGGTATCACCTGTCACTCATAGGTTGGCTTGTTTTTCCCCGCCCCTTCTCATCACACTTAGTGGTTAGCTGGACGCTCGCCATTGGTCACGGCAAGTCGCCCTGCTCCACCGAGTCTGACCAGAACCGGTTTAGCCCAGTTTTAAGGCGTCAGGGCGTTAGTACTTAAGCAGGGGGAAAAGACTTACTGGAGATCGACACATACACACACAGATGGACACAGGGACACATCGGAGGACACACAGAGAACGGACACTGAGAGAGTGTCAACTTAGGAAGACCACGTGTTAGCCCACGGACTTCTGCCCCCCTCGCCATCTTGCCAAAGAAGTAGAAGAGAAAAAGGACTCCAGCTCCCTTGCAGTTACACAGGGTAATCTGCCGAACGCCTCGACAGACTGACGCGTAAAAGGGACTACTGGACGTGCCTTATAAGTAAGGTCTGCTCTTACCTTAAACTTATCTTAGAGTCGGGGACTCGCGTTGTTTTAAGAGAAGTGGTTTTATCCTGCCGGAGACAGGAGACGTCATAAGCTAGTGGCCGGGCACATGCCAAAGAGGTGGGACAGAAAGAAGTGCGGTCGTGGGTGTCATAGCTTCTCTGTCGGACGATGAATAGCTTTAGAGCGGCGTATTGCAGTTAAGCAGTAGTTTCGGTAGTGATCAGAGTTGGTGCTCTTGTGTCGGTCACGTATCGTAACTGTGTATTGCAGTAAAGCAGTAGTTTCGGGAGTGATCGGAATAGGTGCTCTGTCGTCGGTCACTTCTCGTCTCTGTGTTCTGGGGAAAAGTAGTGTTTCAATAGTGACAAGAGTAGGTGCTCTTTTGGTGGTCACTTATTGATTCAGTTTGATAGCTTTGTTATTGTGTATCACAGAAGTTGCTGTTTCAATAGTGACAAGAGTAGGTGCTCTTTTGGTGTTCACTTATTGATTCAGTGATTAGAGCGGGATCATAGGCCGGTTTTGCAGTTTGATTTCCCTCTTGCATTGATTTGATTATTTCCTTTGTCTGATACCAGGTGGTATGACGTAATCAGGCAGCGTCTTACCCTAGACACGAGCAAGGTGATTCTTTGTAAATATTCTGTAGATATATTTGATGTTGTCGAGCCAGTTAGTGTTTGAAATATATGTTGAATAACAGTTTGCTGCAGTTGTGTGTTTTACGAGGGTGGGGGCTCTTGAGCTAGTAGTGTTTTGCCTGTGAGAAACTGAGCAAACGTGTCGAAGTATGAGAATCTTTTCCCTCGGTAGATGTCTCTAGTTGTTCACATTATTTCACAGCGTCGTCACCCTCTGGTTTAGAAACCATTGACCTGAAGCAGTAAGGGTTTTGGACGATTGCTCAATTAAATCTACATTTACGAGATCGCCATAAAATTTGCCTAGTAATTCTGAAAAATCGAAGTCCAATAAGATAAGGTACTGCCCGTCACGTCACAGGCGGCATATTGAAAGCTGAGGAAAAAAAATGATGCAAAATGTCCGACATGCTATGTGCCTTCATTTTAACAGATCTGAGATCATCGGGTGATAATCTGAGTATTAAAAATTGCCTAGCTTCGCTCATGCGAGTCGTCTGTGCATAGAAAGAACATAATTAAACACTGGCTGTAATAATTATCCTTCACCAGCTCCGCTACCCCACCAACTACACCACGACCAACACAACACTTCTTTCCGTCCTGTTTCAGGATGTTAGGAGCACTAGCAGCAGCACCAAGTTGAAACCGTCTCGACTTCGACTGATCATACAGTCAAGTAGATATAAAGACCGTGTCGGCTTCCAGGATTTTGAAAGACAGCTCTGCAAGTGACGTTTGACGATCTGAGCTTTGTCAGAGCAGGGAAGAGCGGGAAGAGGAGAGAGGGGAGGGAACTGCTTTGCCCCAAAGATGGATTGGAAATGAGACCGTACATTAGGCGTCGCAGCCATCACTTCATGGGAGATTGGCCATGGGAGGGGAATTTGAATGAGGTCTTTTGTTGGGTACAATAGCACTTTCGCTGATGGATTGAATGGATAGTCCTGGAGGGCTACTTATCATCTGCTACTCCTTCCTTCTCTCTTTGCCTCCTCACTCCCTCCTTCCTCACAGTCCATGAATGACACTTTGGGTTGTGTACTGCTTCTATAGGCACAAGCAACGGGGAGAGACTTTGCGTCTGTTTCATTCTTTTGTTCATTCTTTTTTCCTTCCTTCTTACGGGTCTTTTACATCTGTTTTTTTTTAAATCTTATCACCCGCTTTGCTCGCTCGCTAGGTAGCACACTTACTAACATACGTAAGCGTGCGCAAGCACACGAACACCGCACACACACACACATAGAGCGCTTGCGTGATGCTAAAGTATAACCTTGTTAATAAATTAAGCGCAGAAATACAAGCTGTGAGGGCAGGGCCCATAACTTACACACAGAAAGGCGGGTTCGTCACGTCAAGCACAAGGAAGACTGCGTCGACGTAATTAGTTCAATTACTGCGCAACCGCCTGGCACATATTAAGTAGTTACAATGAACTCCCGTTATTTTTCACCCTAGGACCAACCCTCCTCTCCCTCCTCTTAGAAAAAAAAAACAGTAATGGGCGGAAACCCGGGATAGAGCTCACAAATCGTCTGCCATTGAACACGGGCATATAATTTCGCTGTCATTTTTTTTAAAGAGATGGGCGCTTGGTTAGCAAACAGCTTGGACGCACTGCATGCGGGACATAATGTCACAGCCACAGGACCGGGTTGTGGCGACTTGGGAAGGATAAATCCTTAGCCCCACTTGCTAACAAGAGAGCTGGAAACAAAGCAACCCATGCAGACATGACTATGTGCACCGACCAGCGTAAACACATGCAGGTCTGTCCTTCACTCCGATCATCCCAGTTGTCTGGCCACAATTCGTCGACAGAGTTGACGAAAGTATCCGTATTTGTGCAACCTGCACCGTCCTGATGTGCGCCTAGTTAGCGGCGGGACTTAAAAAAATAACCCTTTCCACCCACCTTAACCTCGCAAGGCAGGTGTAATCTTCTACGGCGATTGGATTTACACAGGAAATAACACTTGGTGATCTCTGGATGCACAGACACTCACGCACCAGTCAGCACCACCCCGCGCAAGTGCGTCCACTCGGTGAAACGCACGTTCAACCATTCACTGAACCCGGAGAGAATCGAAAGCACAGCCAACATTATTTGCTTCCACGGGGACAATTGATGATCTTACTCATTTCTACCCGTATGAGAAACGAGGCGCCAGTTTCGTGTGTGCAGCGCAGTCGAGGAAATTATCTGAAGGAGTAAATTGGAACATGAAGAGACAAGCATATGTGACGAAACGAGACAAAAAGTCGCCCTGTTATGCCCTGCTGACGACAGGAAAGTGGGCAATTTTGCTTCGATCTTTGGAATGTCAGAATTTTATTTTTTGGCTGCTCCGGAAATTGCAAAATAATACACCAGGCAAAAGCACACACCCACCCCCAAAACAAAGAAGGAAAACAAAAAAGTAAACGAAAACAGTAAAGAAATTTGGATTTAATCTGGATTCAATTCTCTGTCTACAACAAGCCGTAAGACAAATAAAAGCTAGCGACGTGAGCTTCTTTTTTCTAGTCCTACTGCGCCCGTCTCGGTGCATGGTCTAGTGGTTGAAGGAGTCCGCTTCCTAGGCGTGAGGTCGGTGGTTCACGCCCCCAGCCGAGTCATATCTAGGACTCAGACGGTTGGAAATTGCATGGGCACTATAGGGAACACTACTAGAACTGGTACCAGATTGCCAAATTTTACTATGACTCAGCCAAGACGCGAACCACAGACCTCCCGCCTCGGAAGCGGACGCTTTAACCACTAGACCACCGGGGGGGGGGGGATGTCTGTCTCCAGGACTCTGGTGCGGTTCCATACAATACGTTGTAACTGTGCGTTCCGTTCATTGGCTTTAACGCAGCCTCACATTACGAAATTTGTTCCCGTCCCATCCCACCCACACTCCTCGCCATACACAATTTGTAATAAATGAATGTTTATTCGTCTCTCTATCTGTCTTTCTGGTTTGATAGATGGATGTATGATGCTTACGTGCGCCTCAATCGTACCTTGTCTGTATGCATGCGTGTAATGGCGTCTGTCAATCCGTCCTTCTGTCCATCCATCCTCTGTGCATTTACACGTGCAGCTGCTGTACATTATATCAGTTGCCGTCTTCATTAACAATGCATTTCTTCGAGAAATTGTCCCCCCTCTCCCCATTATTCGCTGAGAATGCATTCACTTGAGTTCACCGAACGCTGAGCCTGCTGCAACGTAGCAAAACGAGTTTTGATTACCTGTCATCAACACAGGCGCGGTGAAGGAGACAGCATGAATGGAAACACCAGGAAACACAAGGCGGTCTCTAATGAAACCAGACCGGCGAGTTGTGGCGGAGCGGTGTTCACACTTCGATAGGGATCTTCCCAGACAGGATGTGCCAGGTGGGAGATTAATCATGTGCAGAGCTGATAAATATGATCGATATACAGCGTGCACGATGGTCGGCTGCCTGCCTGCCTACAGTCAGTCCCGCTTGTTTCGGGGTAGACGGCTGTCTGTTGTCACCTCAGTGGAATACGTTTTTTTTTTAAAGTCGAACGACATGGAGGCAAGTTACTGGATGAAAGGGTGATATAGCTCTCTCTCTCTGTCTCTCTCTCTAGCAGGCGGAAGGTTGCTGGTTCAAATCCTGATGCGGCCAAGGATTATTTCCTGGAGTAATATTAACTCATTCGGCCATTCCCAGCACACTAAACTGCTTGTTCGCACTAGCCATCCTACTGCAGCTGTCAGTCTGGTGGTTCTTTCAGTACATAGCTTAATAATAGGACCCTAGACTCCCAGTATATTCCACCGTCCTGAAATCCACCCAGCTTTCGGCGGGACGTTAACCAACCAACCAACCAACCAACCATTTCCAGCAACAGACGTTCGTTAAGACAGTGCACTCCGAATGCTATCTCTCCCTAAGGCATGCGCAGTGCCTTAATTGTTCAGAAACTATGGGGACGACCTCGTCTTTTTCGCGTCACGGGTCCTAAGCAGCTTGTCCACTTTTACCGGCCTTATGCCACCTGCTAATAGCTCTCGCTAGACATTAAAAGCAGTAGAGGCTCGGGAGTGAGACAAGGGAAGGGTGGAATAAAGGTCACGGGTCTAACGACTGCTTTATCTCTCTGTTCGTTGCTGTTCCTGGCTTGGGTCTGAACTACAAGACACCGCTCGACCCTAGTGCCGTGGCGTAAATGTAGCTCACTCCCCGCCCTGCACGTTTGGGGATTAACTTACCGGACACGGACGCTCAGGTGCACACACTACCACGTCACACGATCACAACAATCATAGCTCCGACCGCGCATAAAAAAATGGAACTGATTTCCTTGATGAAGAATGGATATCTAGAGTCTTGTTGTACATGCTCCTGCCATGCTAAAAGAAGACAGCAGAAATGACAATGCGAAGCAACTTTGCCAAATGTATTCTTATACGAAGGAACAGCAATAATATTCAGTCACTCCATTTGGGAAAGCTTATGCTTGTGGCTGTCTGTTGGAGAGTAGCAGCGTCTGGCATTTCTGGTGTGTGTGTGTGTGTGCTGTCTTGCGGGTTCCATTTAAAATAAACCGCTTGATCCACAGACCAATAAACATTTCTTACTCTTACTTGCTTACGGCAGCATACAGCCAAAACACATGCCACTTGAACTGCCAGCCAGAGTCACCCATCAGGGACGAGGTGTCTGGACACTAGACACTCAACCCTAGCCAGACAATAGTGTCTAGTGTTTTGCGGCATCCCTGACGCAAGACGCACAACAGTCGATGCCGCGCACGACTGCGGTGCACGAGTGTCGACTAGTGCTCAGCAACTGAGCACCGGCTTTAGGACAAGGATTAGAGATCTCCCCAACCTACCGACTTATTCCCCCACTCCAAAAAAAAAAAAACCCCACTTCCAATACCACCTACAGTGCTCCTCAGCTGTACTCTTTCTTCCATCCTTTCAATTATTAAAAGCTTCATCTGGGGAAAAGAATGTGACTTGACGCCTGAGGTACACGCAATCAGGTCATGACCCTCGGGAGAGCGCGAAGGGAAAGGTCATAGACTATCGCCAGCCGGTGACCAAGGGCAGGTAATACATGTACGATGTGAGGTAACGAGACGTCTATTGCTTCCACTGGGCCTCAGTAGGATTACAGCTCTAATCCCACTCCGATGATCACCCTTTTCCCACTCGGGCAGGCGCATTAGCACAAAGAGAGCCAGACAGATTCACAGATACTTAAGCCGCGTGTTAGCAGAGAGAGAGAGACACACACACATGTAGTACATGTCTGCTGGTTCTAGAGTAAGCCACAAAAATCCGTGGTGTGGCCTAGCGGTCAGTTAGTTGGGTCTGTAGCAAAAGATTCTCCCTGCTGGTCGCAGCAATGGAACATCATCGGAGTATGTCATGACTAGGTGTAGTTTCTGCCTTCAGTTCTACATAGTCTTACTGTGGAACGAAGAACTGTAGCTATCTGCAGCTTAGCACCTTAACTAAAATAACAAAACATTGTGCTGCAATTAGACCTTCCTTTCCTAAGGAAAGTTTGAGTGAGCCGCTTTGAGCCTAGAGAACTGTGGTCAACTAAGGGCAGGGAGAGTGCTCGGATGATACAATCTTTGACGCAAACCCATGACAAGGCCATTGGAAAAGTCTTTTTATTAGACAGTCTCAGAAACTTTTTCTGGAGAACATTTAACTAAACAGTACAAAATGAAATTCGCCCCCCCCCCCCACACACACACCAAATCGGTCGGTAATCGAACTACAATCACTTCCGTGACACGAAAGTGCTGTACCACAGGATTAATCACACTCCGGGCATAGAGTGCTAATTTACATCTATACTTTTTCTCTTGTATAGACTACCCACCCAAGTCGTACAGGGACGCAGCTCAAACAAGACATTCTTACTCCCCACACAAAAGATCAAAGCACCGTATAGAAAGAAGAAGTCGTAGTGCTTACAAGGCATTCTTGTTTCCATCGGAAATTTCAGTGTCCAAGAAACTTTAACGCCAAAAGGAAACGCACGTATCATCCGTAAATAACATATAATTTGGACCTTTCCTCTTTGTAGTAACGCGTATTTCTGGAACTATGTTCTTCCTAAGTTCTCGAAGGTAAAGATGAAGATTTAAAAAAAAAATTACTTCCTATCTTCCACAGTCCGCGCTTAGAGGACTATAGCTCTAACAGAAACACGGCAGCTTTGTGGAAATCGTTTAGTCTCTGATCTCATTGTGAATATTGTAAATGCTGTTAATTAGCCCCCGGTATACACACACATCCCCTGTGTCTAGACAGCTGCTCGAGCATGCCTCATACAACAGTTATTCGCGTTGTGTCTGGTTAATCTACCTTTTCTGTCCAGTTCTTATCCAGTTTAAGCCTGTTCAGTCACACTTGTCTTTGTAACCATGGTGTTCATCTATGTCCGCTCATCTAACAATCCCATGCGAATACAATGTACAGCTATTGTTGAGCCCCGTGCTACTGTACGGACAAGCCTCATGACTAGATGACTAGCTATGACCGTTACCTTCTCTCTAAGATCTCGTGATAGCGCTCACAGATCTCGCTATAGCCCAACTTGGCTCAAACAGCGGAATCCACCGCCATATTTTTAGATGTGAGACACGCGAGTGATGCTAGGTGTTCCCCACCTGACGTCACTCGCGTCCAACTCCGTCCTTCTGCCCAATCCAAATTCGTGTGTCGATATCTGCAAGTTCGGATAGAGCAGTGAGTACATCATGACGTTAAATATTGGATAGAGCAGTGAGTACATCATGATGTTAAATAGCGGATAGAGCAGTGAGTACATCATGATGTTAAATAGCGGATAGAGCAGTGAGTACATCATGACGTTAAATATTGGATAGAGCAGTGAGTACATCATGACGTTAAATATTGGATAGAGCAGTGAGTACATCATGACGTTAAAAATCGGATAGAGCAGTGAGTACATCATGATGTTAAATAGCGGATAGAGCAGTGAGTACATTATGACGTTAAATATCGGATAGAGCAGTGATTACATCAGGACGTTAAATATCGGATAGAGCAGTGAGTACATCATGACGTTAAATATCGGATAGAGCAGTGAGTACATCATGATGTTAAATATCGGATAGAGCAGTGAGTACATCATGACGTTAAATATCGGACAGAGCAGTGATTACATCAGGACGTTAAATATCGGATAGAGCAGTGAGTACATTATGACGTTAAATAGCGGATAGAGCAGTGAGTACATCATGACGTTAAATATCGGATAGAGCAGTGAGTACATCAGGACGTTAAATATCGGATAGAGCAGTGAGTACATCAGGACGTTAAATAGCGGATAGAGCAGTGAGTACATCATGACGTTAAATATCGTGCAGACTTCATCGGGGACCATCCCACCGACCAGTAAACACTCGCCATCTCACTAAAGCTATCAGTGCGATAAATGTTTCAGTTCGTGAATTAGTAATCAGTCCCACGTTGAACTGCACGAGACTCCTCCGCAAGACGAAACAGTTCCAATGTACTTACTGGTATAATTTTTTTTGTAAAGACGCAGACACATTCGGATCATCTCAAATCAAGCACGACCGCTTCCAATTGCGTCACCAAACGCCGCCGACGGGAATGCATGTATTGTGACACCTCCGCTTTGAGCAGTTTTCGTATTCATGGCCTTTGGTTAAGCCCTAACCGACCGTGATCACGTGACAAAACATCGGTTAGCGACCTTTGTTGGGAATTCATGGACGCCTTCGGGAGCTAACCGATCGCCTCTAACCGCCGTTAATTTAACAGTGCTATCCCCTACCGTTAAATACGATAACCGATCGTTAAACATGGCGGCAGTCATTTTGTTTCGCGCTCGACAGCGACGAATTTTCAGAAGAGAGAGAATTTTTCGTGATAGATCTAACCCACTGGATCACTTCGATGATGTGAAATTGTACAGCAAATTTAGATTCGGGAGGCATGACATTCTCAGGTTGACTGATGCAGTGAAGGACGAGATAGGACATCCCAGTCGTCTTGATGCTCTTGCTAACTGATCTCAATAGGTCGGTAAAAATAATACGCAGCAAAATGCGCAATACGATAAAATCAAACCATGCACATCTATGATTTTACACGATTTGCTATCTACTTAGCAGATCTAACCTGCGTTATGTCACTCAACACTGTCGTTGCACCACTGATGAACACAAGAGTTGCGTTTTCACTGCTTGTAAATCTATGTATTGCGAATAATTATGGTGTATATACTTTGTGATATACTGCTTGTCCAAGGAAATAGACTATTTTTTCCATTACAAACACTTTACACAGTAGTTGTGACTGTCATTTATAAGTCATGTGCCGTGTCCACCTTGCAGCGATCGCAAGCAAGACAAATCTATTTTAAACTCTATATCCTTCAATATACATTTGCCATAGAACTTTTCGCGGACTGAAACAGCTCCCATCGATGAAACCTTTGAAGCAATCTAGCTCTTTCCATGTGTTTGTTTTATCTTTGTTTGTGATATCTGTCCCGAAGCTTGACAGGATAACACTTCTGTTTTCCAAAATGGATTTCAGTATGTGAAAAGTTAGCCTTTCTTGGTTTCTTCTCGCTAGCCATTTTTCGATGTGGCCCGGAACGCATGCGTAGTGACGGGAAATCCCGAAGTATCCAAAAATAGCCACCGGTTAGCGGACGAAAGGTGGTTAGTCGCTCATGAATTAGCAGTCACTTAAACCAACGGTTAAACGTTCGGTTACCTAACCAACGCTGGTCAAGTTTAGCGTCGGTTAAATAACCACTGATCATGAATACGGCTAGACGACTGTTCTCCTCCCCCCTCCCCCCCCCACAACTCCATACTGCGATATTATCGTGACTTGGAGCCCCTTTGCCTCCAAAGTAACCGGTCAACCAAACGACAAACCAAACCAAACATTTGCCTCACTCAGTATGTACAGTGTGTCGTACGACGGGACGACGCTCAATGACTAGTAGTCTCCCATGCCAGCGGAGGCGTGTCTGTAGGCACAAATGTTTGCAGTTACTTCCCTTGTGTTTCTCAGCTACCGCTGCTGCCGCCGCCATCACTACCACCACAATAACAACAGTAACAAGAGAACGACGACGACGACGACGATGATGATGATGATGATGATCTGTGACTAATTAGTAATGCAATCTCAAAAATGAACTTTCGGAGCTTATATAATCAGTCCTTTCGTAAACATAAACTACCACCACCGCTATTACCACCACCTCAACCACATCAAGTAGACGACGACTACAAAGAAGAATAAGAACAAGAAGCAGAATTTTCAAACCTGTAATTTTTTAAAAGGGGGGGGGGTAAGAAGAGGGCTTCCTTCACCACTAGAGAGAACAGTGTGTGGTTCCTCTTGCTTGAGACTAGCTTTGACCGCCAGTAACAGGCCAGTTCAATATTTACATAACTGTGGACACTGAGGGGACAATGAGACCCGTGAACGGACAGCGGTTGCCGAGCAACGTGCGTCTCCCTTACAGTGCCTGAGTAATTTACTCTCCCGTTCTGCTCTGCACACTTCTGGGAGGAAAAGGAGAAAGGGTCCTGTGTGGAACCCTTGTGACGCTTTCATTCCTAGCCTGCTTCACCCGTCCGCGTGTACACAGAGAGAGAGAAAGAGAGATTAGGTTTTGTACCCAGCGCAAAGGAGTGTTCGACCTGAAACTGGCATGTTTTATACGTACGTGATTACCTGTCCAGCCAGTTCATATCCGATCTTTTTCATTAAATCTATTTGCGACCTATCGAAGTGTTGGCGAACAGAACGTTCGAAAAGACAAAAAAAAATTCTAGTTATCCTCCACTGCTGAAATTGGTCTGGCAGAGTTTGATCTTTCCCTCACTCTCCGACCTTTCAGCAACCGCCCGCGCCTCAACCCCTTTAGTTGTCTTGTCATTTATATCCTCCCAGACGTCTTTGTTCTGTCTCTTACTGAACGTAGACGTGAAGGAAAAGTCAGGATTTAAATACCGCGACACTGTTCTGCCTCCAACAGAACCTTTCCCGTTACCAACAACCC
>SMGT01006903.1:698256-781717 GCA_004794575.1 Lanistes nyassanus
ATTCAGTCTACTAACAGGCCACTAATTATACACCTTTGTTGTCCCCCATCTCCCCACCTGCCCGGCCCGACCATCTCAGCGCTGCTAAATTTACTGGAGCGTTTTCAACCGAGCGACGCTTTCCTGTGAAATTCACACCGGGGCGCGAAGCTATGCCCCTTCTAATCTCTAGAGACCGTGGGTGTTGCTATTGTTGTCGCTTTTCTTAGGGCTCCTCACCCCCCCCCCTTACTGTCCTTTCTTATATGGATTGTGAGCATCTGATGAAGAAATTGAGACAACGCTACCACGAAGCGAACCGTATCGATACAGAATGAGGGAAGAAGACAGCGGGAAACAAAAGGGAGAGGGTGTCTGCAGACTGCCTTCGGACTTGGCCAGCGTTTTGTCAGTGGAGATGAAGCTTTGCTTACTGCTAGCGGGAAGACGGCCAAACAGAGGGAGGAAGAACGCTGGTCGGAACAGCCGCTCGGTGCCCTGACTCCGCCCCGTGCCCGTTGTCAGTCGAGACCGGTGCGCGCTTGGCGGTACTGCTACCACACAGAGTGCAAGAGATCCTCGCTAGTACATCGCGACTTAGACTCAAAAGCCAGCAAAACATAAGCTGACCGCGACCGAGGGTTTGCGAGTTTGGAGACTAATAGCTTGGGTCTGTAGCTGTTTGTAAATCATGAAATTATATGGACGCGCATAAGCTTTCGAAAGTAGTTATTATTTTTGGATAGTTCCTTACTTTAGGACAGGCAGGTAAAAGTAGACAAAAAAAAATTGTGATGAGTTTGGAGATGTCTGTCTCTCTTGGTCTCGCTTAGGTTCCCCGTCACTCTCAGTACCTCCCCTCCCCTCCCCCCTGTTGTCTCTGCCTTGGGTATTCTTTCCAGTTGTTGAATCTGGTCGACGGCGTTATTTGTGCTCAGGGACAGCTGGTTCGGTGGTTCACTGTAACCCAACTGCTAGATTGCTAACAATTGTGAAAAAAAAATGCTCATAGGCAGCATCATTTGTCTCCTGGTCTCTAGATTCACCATCCTAGACAAGGTTGGGCAGGATTTTATATCTTTCAAACCGTAGGACACTTTAATACACAGGACATGCGTCTTATGGCCGCTTTTATGAACAGTAGCAAAATACAGGTTTAAGTAACTCCTTGCCATAAACAAAACAGTTTACACATTCCGATCAAGTTACTACTCACTGGGTAGCTCTAGGCATAGGAAAGTTTGCGTGAACATTCATAACTTTTATGCCCCTACCCCCTATGTAAGCGTTCCCTCGAAAATCATCTTCATAAACACTTGTGTGTATGTGCGAGTACGCTAGTGCAAGTCGACCAGAAGGACTGCAGGGCAGACGGTTCACACTGTTAAAATTAACCCCCACAGCTACTACTTGAAAGGGAAATACCACCACATCCCATTCCAGAAAATCGCACCTGGTTCCGCGGCAGGTACGTAGAGAACTACTTTCTGCTCGCTTTGACCTGTAACTAGGATCAGGGAAGGCCGTGAACACGTGGAACTGAGCTGCTCGGCTGCTAGTTTATAATAAGTAATCGACTAGTGACCTACCACGCTGGTGAATCGGTAGATGCTTGGGCAGTTAGCTCAGGCAGAGACTCAACCATTACTGGGACCACTGTCCATCCAGCTTTATTGGTTCACTGGTGCAGATGACTGATGTGTTACCGAGTTAATTATCAGGCCTTCCTACCTCGATGACACGTCATCTTCGTGATTTTTAATTGTCTTTCTTCTCCCCTCCGCCTCCTCCTTACAGCCCACCCCTCTGCCCAGTTAACTGACAGGTCGTCAGGATTTCTGCGTCGTCTGAATACGTCAGCTCACGTCATAGGGAGACACGTTTAGATCTTAGCAGTGATTTAAAAAAAAGTGCCCTGCCTTCATCTACACAAGGGCATGCGCGCACACCCACACATACGCATACATACACGCGCGCTTGCACGCGCTCACACACAGTTACACGCACGACTAATTAAAACTTTGAAAAAAGGAGTGGGGTGAGGGACAGGCCTTGAGCTAGAGAGGTTTGTTTTCAAAGTGTTCCGCTGGTGAACAAGGGGAGACAACCACCAGACAAGAACTAATTGCCTGGACATGACTGTGATTTGATTTGACGTGAATGCAGTTGGCGTCTGCGCGTGCCCAGCCTTCTTAAGTTTTTAAACTTTTTTAAAGTTAACAGACGCTGCTTTCCCTCTTCAATCACTCGAGCTCGTCCTTCGCTCACTCTCTATTTCACTCTCCTCCCCGCAGTCCACACGCCTGCGATCAGATAATCGTGTCAAAGTCACGAAACACTCAACAGCTAATTAAAACATTAACTCCAGGCGTAAAAGGCAACCAGACAAAATATTTGTTTACATTTAAACGGAATCAAGCTGTTTTGAATAGAAAAGGCGAGAATCCATATCCAGAGTTTCTTCCGAACAAGAACGGGGGAATTCTTAAAATTTCGATGGCTTCTTTGTCCTGTTTGGTGTTTGCAGGCATGTCGATTTGGAGGTGCTGTCTGACAGGTCGTGAAACAAGCCAGCACGCGGGGTTTTGACGTGTTTTCAGGAGGGACGGGAGGGCAGGGAGGTCAGGTGCTGAGGAAGAAAGTGGATTCAATTATTACGAAATCAATATTTCCTTAGCTGACACTTTGTTACCTGGCGCTAGCCGCCCGTGCCTGTGTCGCCGAGTGCGTCTTGTTTCCCCAGAGTAATTACATCATTAACTCTACATTAATTCGCCGGACTCACGTGAGCAATGCGCCCAAATGTTGTAACAAGTCAACTTTAGATCACACATGCATGCTCGCGCGTGAAGTCCTCAGAAAGCCACACCCATCCTCGCACACGTGTGTGCGTGTGTGTAAAAGAGAGACAGGCAGAGCGAACGAGAGAGTGAAGACGAAGGAGAGATGAAGAATTATAACAGAAATGACGAAAGATGACAACGATTATGGAGATAATGAACAGGAAAATAAGAAGCAGAGGAGGAGGATGTCAAAACTTCTTAGTGCATTTTTGGTGTCGGATTTCACATGCCGTTTCTGATCAGGACAGCATGTTGTGTACAGTTTGCTGCTCTCATTGTTTTACCATGCCGCTGTCTGTCGCTCTCCACATCGTCCGCTCTGCTCTTCCTCTTGTGCCATCACTCTCTCTCTCATAGAGAAAGAGAGATGAGCGAGCAAAAACGGTGGAAATTCCAAGACGCCTGCAACAGCTATCAGTTCTACCACACGGTAGGCATGGATGCAGTGTGTAGGAAGGCGTGTTTGGCGACAGTCATCCAGGTCCCGTCACAATGGCACCTTTCGTCCAGGCCCATGCATATGAAATCAAAAGAAGGCGCGGGGCTAGAGCGTAGAGAGAGAGAGACTATTATCCAACCTTAACCCTGTCAAGATAAAGATTGATGGCCTGAGGGCCACATAAAGGTTCCCCGCACGGTCGTACTACGTGAACCCTGCGCTTGAAAACTACTCAGTGCTTATACTGCGGCTACTTTCCTACAGATTAAAAAAAAACAGTCGCCTTCGCAGCAAAAGTGTGCCAGAATTAACAGCTGAAAAACAGCGCGGCGTGAACTAAGAACCAACGAGCATCTTCGTCTGCAGGCGAGAACAGTCCCTGAAGTGTGCAGTTCTTCACTCTATCTCTCCTGGCTGCGGCCTTCCCCCATGGACTATCCTTTTGAACCCGAGCATCCTGGAAGCCCTGGGTGTGGAACAGAGAAGTCTTTTCGACTTCAGTCGGAAGGCCCTACAAAGGACGCGACAGAGAAGCACGAAAGCCCTGATTGCCATGCGTCCTTGTGACAACCCTTGCAGTGCCTCCCGACATCAGCTGACCAGACTGCCCGCAGCAATCATGAAACTGCACTGACTTCGCCTCGTCTTTATGTCAGTCCGTCAGTGTGACCGCGGCACGAACGGATCATCACGGCAGCGCATGACAAAGCGCTGACCGTTCTTAAAATATTTTAAAATTGTTATGTTTGTGTGCGTGGTCATGGTTAGGCTGCAACCAGCACCTGAATGAGTCTAGAACAAAGGCACGCAGGTAGTTTTCTTCGCATGTCGCTCAAATCTGAAACATTAGGAAAGACAGATTGCAATGTGCTTTCATAAACAAAGCAGAACAAATAGATGCATGAACGTAGTCTCAAATCCGGACACTTTACACGACGCACGCAGAGATATCTATATAAAACGTATAAGCGCTCGCGAGAGGAAGGACTGCTACCCACTACTCCAGCATTATGGTTCAAACTACCACAGGCTAGAAAGATCTTCCATAACACAGGGTTAGGATTCTCGTGTTTCTGTTCCATAGCTACTGATGAACCTAGACATGCCCTCTGTAAATAATGAACACTTTTATGCAGCGAACTGTACAGTGTCTGACCGTGGCTACCTGTACCACATTCGCTTGGCTTTCCCACATCCGCAGACGCGCAGAAAAGTCGAAGCCGAAGTGTGTTGTATGCTATCTCCCCACTGCCCGTCTTTCACTGCACACGAGATCTGCCTCTCGAAGCCCGCGTTACAAGGCAACTGTGCTTGCCTTTAGAATAGAAACCCTGACATACCTTTCCGTTGCTGGGCGCATTCCACAAACTTACCCCTAGGCGAGTCTTCCGTTAACACCTTCTGCGTACGTGTGTGTGGGAGGGTGGGGGGGGGTGTAGGGGCTGCGAGGAAGAGAACTGGTGCATGTCCAAAACTGCGTCACAGATCCAGCACAGTTTGAATCACCAGTAACAAGGCAAATCGGGTGTGTGTGCGCTCATGGGGCTACTGGTGATTGCTTTGTCTATTTCCAAACACAAGAAAGCCAGCAGAAATCCGTCCTGGTGCGCATGCCTTCATATGGCTACCTATTAGAGCTCTTTTCATCACGAGCGACAAAAAGCATCCAGTCGTGATACAGTTTTGGTTGATGACTTGATGTTAAACAATAAGCAACCTACCAATCATCAGAAAACCAAACCCGTGAAAACTTCACGAACAATAACAAACACAAATAATATCGTTGCAACTTCGCGAGAAGACGCAAAATTAGGTCAGCTACTTTACCGCGGGAGGCAAACAGGAACGGCTTTTTATGCAAACTTTCAATGACTGACAGCCGTCCTCCAGCTTCCTCGTTTGTGATTGGTTTAAGCAGCTACGTCACAAGCTTAGCACCCTCGCACGTTCGGGTAGCACGGCGTCGCTCGCGCAGTCCGTGTTCGGTGTTCTACGAGACGGAGGCTGACGGAGTTAAACGATCTCAACGCGAAGCTCGCTTGCTTGCACGAAGACGGAAAGACAAATGCTGTGTGATTAACGGCAAGGGACCGCGAATGGAATGTACGATGTCCACAAGGTGACGTGTGTTGTTACTATGGTGTGTGGACTGAGACGAGCAGCTGTCGTTTTCGTGCTGATCATTTCGCAGTGCTGAAGGCTCGAGCGAGCGAGAGAGAAATGGCGGCGCCGAGGCACGTCGGACTGAATGCTCGTTTTGTTGCCCTGGCAGTGTGCTTTGCTGTGCTGGGACCTGCGCTTTTCGGGTACGACAGGGGTGGGCCGTTTTACGCCGACGCCAATACCCAGAGTGTGAGGAGCAACATCAACCCCAATCAGCCTCACGGTATGTGCGAGCCTATTACCATTCCATTGTGTAAAGACATACAGTACAACGAAACCATCATGCCAAACCTGCTAAACCACCAGAAACAAGACGATGCAGGTTTGGAGGTGCACCAGTTCTTTCCCTTGGTTAAAGTACAGTGCAGCCCGCACCTGCGATTCTTTTTGTGTACGATGTACGTTCCTGTGTGTACTGTGCTAGAAGAGGCTATACCCCCCTGTCGATCGCTGTGCAACCAGGCTCGCGAAGGTTGCGAGTCGCTGATGAACAAGTTCGGTTTCCAGTGGCCGGAAAGCTTGCGTTGCGAGCGGTTTCCTGTCGGTGGGTTGTGCGTGGGGGAAAACACGACAGATGCAGAACCGACCAAAAAACCTCCAACTTCGAGCGGAGGCACTTCAGGCGGGGTTGTGAGCGGCGGGGGCAACACTGGAGGCGTCGATTTTCCGGATTCGAACACCGGCAGTACGGACGTAGCTGTGACGAACGATCTCACCATCCAGTGCCCAGTCAGCCTGGAGGTCCCCAAGGGTTTCGACTACCGCCTGAAGATCGGCAACCACGTGGAGCGCGACTGCGGTGCTCCGTGCTTCAACATGTTCTTCAACGACAAGGAGCGGCGCTTCGCACGCTGGTGGATCGGAATCTGGTCGTGCATCTGCTTGGCCTCCACATTGTTCACGGTGTTGACCTTCATGATCGACATGCAGCGCTTCCGGTACCCGGAGCGACCCATCATTTTCCTTTCCGGCTGTTATTTCATGGTGGCCCTGGCCTACGTGGTCGGCTTTGCTCTGCGGGAAAAGATATCCTGCAACGAGCCGTTCGAGCCGCAGAGTACGGGAGTCACGAAGGACCAGATGCTGCAGGTAGTGACGCAAGGCACCAAGAAAGAAGGCTGCACCATCCTGTTCATGATGCTTTACTTCTTCAGCATGGCCTCCTCCATATGGTGGGTCATCCTCACTCTCACCTGGTTCCTGGCTGCGGGCATGAAGTGGGGCCATGAGGCCATTGAAGCCAACTCCCAGTACTTCCACCTGGCTGCCTGGGCTGTGCCAGCTATCAAGACCATCGCCATCTTGGCCATGGGACAGGTGGATGGAGATGTCCTGTCGGGAGTGTGCTACACTGGCATCTTTGACGAGGATGCCCTGCGTGGCTTCGTCCTAGCTCCTCTGGTCGTCTACCTCATCATTGGCACTTCCTTCCTGTTGGCTGGCTTCGTCTCGCTGTTCCGCATTCGCACCATCATGAAAAGTGATGGCACCAAGACTGACAAGCTGGAGAAGCTGATGGTGCGTATTGGTATTTTTTCTGTGCTCTACACAGTGCCAGCGACCATTGTCATTGCCTGCTATTTCTACGAGCAGGCCTTTAGGTCCAAGTGGACTGTCACTTGGCTGAACACAAACTGCAACAACTTTGGCATGCCCTGCCCAACCTCAGAAAAGTTGGAGTCCAAACCATGGCCAGCTTTTAACGTGTTCATGATCAAGTACCTCATGACTGTAATTGTTGGCATCACATCAGGGGTGTGGATCTGGACTGGCAAGACCTTCTTATCATGGAAGACCTTCTCCCGCAGGATCTTTTCAAGGAGGAATAATGAGTCAGTCGTTTGAAGCTGCTTGAACTTTTGTGTTCCTGGGGACAGTCACGTTTCCGTGTTCATTGACAAAGAATGGTGAAGTACACAGAAGTGAAGGCCAGAAAGCCATTCTGTAAGATCTGCATACCAAAAATAAACCTCATGCTTCTGAAGAGTCAGTTGTTTAGTGTCAAACGGCTGAACAGTGGCTCCTTTGCGACATTTAAAATTGACCATTGATAAAACAGCTAAGCCGAGATGTGCATGCTTGTACTAGCCATAATGTCGAGTGAGTGCATGGCCAGTGTTGAATGCGGTTTTCTGGCCAATGTGGATGGAACTGAAAGCCTGAAATCGTAAATCTCATTGGCTTGTATAAAAAAATGTTTTATGAAAAAAAGAGGAAAATAAAACCTTATCCAGACTCAAACTGCATTGAGGGATAGACATCTCTGAAAATACTGTCCATAAATAATACTGGTGGTGAGGAAGTTACTGGACAAGGAGCATACACTTGTGATGGTGTGAAATTTGGATACTATTTCAGTATGTGAAGCAGTTTTCAGTGCTGTGCAGGGTTGGTTGTGCTGTTGTGAAGCCAGTAGGTGGGTAAGCACTCATCGTCTGTGTGCAGACAGGTGCTGCTGGCCTGCTGCATGCTCACGCAATGCTTCTGGTGGCAGGGTTGTCAGTGAGTAGTAGACGTGCTTCAGAATTCACTTGTGTGTGATGCTGTTGTGGCACTACGAGTAGCAAGCTTGTTTCTAAGTTAACAGAGACAGACGCGGCAAAAGTGTGAAGCAGGCCTGCAAGGGAAAACTTTTTTAAAAATCGTGTGTTATTAAAATCTGACATTGAGATGTGCATAGACACATCGATATTTTAGTTCTGGACCACAAGTTTTATAATTTTTTTATCATTACCATCGCATTTATTTGTCCGCCAATCCTGGTAAATAACTGGTTAAGAGTTCATTTCATCTCTCTTGAACAGATGATGTGACATTTTCTTCATTTTGTTGTTGTATTTTTAATCCCTTCGACTGCAAACAGAACTTCATTTCTATGACGTATCAGTATTTATTTCCAAGAATTTAGGAATACAGGTCACAAAGACCACTGTACGGAGAGAGTGGAAATGGGAGAAATACATGCTTCTACGTAAGATGGGAGTAATTTCTGCAGGATGATCTTGGATTACTTTGGCGAGCTACGTTTTTCTGTGAGTAACTGTTCGGTCTGCAGCACGAATCTCGGGGAAAGTGAACACCTACTTAGTGCTTACTAAAATATAAAAAGACCTTTTTTTTAAGTATTGAAGGACGCTTGGTTACTTATAAATTTGCAAACCTTTTGTGTGTGTGCATGCATGTGTGAATGCGACAGTATGTGTGAGCATGATGGTGTGTGACTGTGTGTGTGTGTGTGTGTTAAAGAACTGGTTACCCACGCAAGGGGGATAATAAGTTAAACATCCCACAGAATGTCAAATCTAATACCATTTTGAACCCTTTCAAAAAGCTAGTTGAGGCTGTCTCACTTATATAAATGTTTTATGAGAAACATTCTTGCATTCACAAGATGGTGACTCCCTGTTTTCTAAGGATAATGACAAGCTGGTTTTTAAACTCTATTTTGTTGTTTAGGGGGGAGATAGAATGGGAGAGAAAAGCTGGAAAGAAGTGGTTAGCAAATCAGTGGAGTATGATTGGGTGGGAGGGTGGGGGCTACTAAGGGATGCAGCACATACCTTGGAATGCCACATTGAATATCTTTGTAATAACTGTTTCAAGAAACTGGAGTGTGGACCATCACCATTAAGCTTTGTTTCTGTTTCAGTATATCAGTTAACACAAATTACAAGTAATATCTTTTTCATTCATAAAAAAATAACAAAATCACTGATGGCAATGATTATGGACCTCAGGTTTTTAAAGGTGGCAAGAGTGGAAGATTATTTAGGTACTCTTTAAATTTTTCTTCAGTGCAGAATATTTTGCTGCCAGCTGGGTTAGCTAGAAAAGCCCCCCCTCCTCGTGTTGTTTGTGCAGATTGTTATTTACAGTCAGTGAGTCACCAGTTCTTGTCAATACCATAGTGTTGCAAGCAGGCCTGGGCAGACAGCAAGGGTATGGTTGTTGGCAGAAAGTCGACTCCATTATCTCTGATTAATGACTTAACTACATGTATGAGGATTGTGATAGATGCAAAACAAAAAGAAATGTCAGCAGCAAGCTCTGATGATAATCATGCATTTCAGTTCACTCAGAAACGACAGAGGTGAGATTGTGCTGATAGCAGGAGCATGTTTGATGGAAGAAAGAAGTGGGTTGCATGATGAGGTGAAGTCTATGGGCAGTTGTGCGACTTTTAAGACAAAGAAGGGAAATTCTGTTTTGATGCTTTGTTTCGTGTTGTGTAAAATTTGATTACTCATTTGTCTTTGATTGTAAAGTGATTATGTGCATTCTACTTTCTAGATGATGATGTTCTCTTAGTTGGAAACATTGGCTTCATTAAAAATGTCTTGTAAATAATGGCACATCCTCTCGTTTTTTTTCCCAACATATCAATTTGATTGCAGATGTACTGCATAAAGTGAATTCAGTAGTGTTCTGATGATTTGTTTTTAAAGGCAGATCCATTATGAATATAAAACATCTATAAGAGCCTTTTCACTATACAAGTTTGTCCTTGTGTAAATCTGTCTTTCACAACAGCACAGCTTGTTGGATTCTTTTCTTTTTTTGGGGGTGGGGAGAGGGTGTTCAGGCAGTGACAGCATCTCGAGCTTTGTCGCTATGAAGCTATGGTGATGGACAACCAATCGTTAGCATATTTTAGCTTATCCTTTGAAGTATTCATCAGAGGGATAGCTGAACAAGATATTGCAGAGAAGCATTTAAGTGTTTGAAGGAGGGCCAATTGGAGTCTCCACAAAGTTTACTCCAGGATATAATCCTTAGTAGCTGCTGGATTCGAACCTGCAGCCTTGACTGCACTTATGACAATATACCACAGAGCTTTCCAGCCCCCTCCTCCCCCCGCTCCACCCCCAGCTTGTCAAAAAGAGAGATCTGCAGCTTCCTGGTTGTAATGGCCAGTGGATAGTTAAGCAGGTGACATTTTTCTTCCAGTGTTCTGATTAGCAGGTGTTTACATGGGCGTGACAAAATGAAATTTGGTGATAACACAGGTCAGGCTGTGATTAAGTGTTAAAGTGGCTTCAGTCACCTGGTCAGTCTAATGCAAGACCTCTTTCTCAGTGCTTGTGAAAATGGCAATTCGAAATCATCCAGTGATCTTGTGTTTGGGTATTGTTTATTTTGACCTCCTCCTGCATGCTGCTGTCAGATGTAGTTCACTAAGATTTACCTGTGTTTGATCTGTGTGTGTATATGGATGGTGCTCCGATACTGACATCCCATTGATGCTGCTAATGGTGAGGGGGATTCTCTTCTGATTCCATTTTATTATCTGCTAAATACACTATACTTAACCATACAAGCTCGTTTGGTCACAATAGACCCTCTACTATTCCCCCCCCCCCTTTTTTTTTTGAAAGAGTTGAGCTGGAAAAGTGTAACATTTGCAAAGGCACAAATCTGCATGTGTGAACCTTGCCTGTACGGTTGAGAGCATCTTCGCAAGTTACTGCAGAGATTTGAAAAAGATTGCAAATGTTAATCACATAGCACGAGTACGTGTAATTTGATTCCAAGCTGTTGCATCTATTTATAAGATTACTCTGGCCATATCTGACTACATGTAGGCATTAGTCGCTGAGATTCCTATGTAAGTGGCTTTCATTTTGCCTGCTCATTTTGAACACTACATTGCAGTATGCAGTCCATACAATTTTAAACAGGCGACACCCTCAGATAACTTCAGTTGTTCCCATAGGCTTTTGGTTTACATGGTGTGTTTCTGACGCCAGAATTTTTACTGGAAAGCATTAGATGTTTCAGGGATTGTGTGGTCATGGAATTCTGAACTTACACTGAAAACTCTTGGCATGTTGAGGTCACACGAAATGGCTTTTGGAATGATTTTATGAATATTTTCCCATTTTTTATCATTTCCTCTGTTGTATCATCTCTTTGTCTCTTCATCTGTTTTCATTTGTGTCTGCAAAAGAAAGTTCTCTTTTATTTTTTTGCTGTTTGCATTAAGTTAACACACTTTGTTTTCCAGATCTCTGTTTTGTGAGGTTTCTTTCTTCAAGAAGACTAGAATGCCTTCAGCTGTTAGAAGGCTAGAATAACTCTTTGAAGCTTGGTGTTGAATTTGTTTTCTTTGCACTCATGTGCTTTCATAATTTTTGTATTTGATGAAGAGCTAGTGAGCCGCTACCTCTTTCTTTTTCAGTTCTGTGGTGTCCTTACAGTTAACATTGTTAATAATGGGTCGTTCATTGCACATCTGCATTATCCAACAACACAAGTTCTCGAGTCACACAGTATTTCAAACCAGTATCCTCTTTATTGAATGCGGTCTGTAAAGAGTTGTTACGTGTCTGTGAATTCTGCTGATAGTAACAGCTTCCACCGTGCGATTGGAATCTTCAGGTACAACAAGTAATCATTTCTAGTTGACCTGTACATCAGGCCAAAATGTTTAGTGTGCACCTAAGGGGGCTATCTGTTTGCGCGTGTTTGATGTGACGAAACTGAGGTAACTTGATAACGCGTACTTTCACTGTTAAAGCAGGGCTACATCTTACCAGTAGAGGACGCGGCTGATAACGACGACCGTTGTTGATTGAAACAGGTGGGCGGGCTTTTTTTAAAAAAAAAATAAACGTGACGTGGGACCTGGTAACCGCAGTATGACAAAGCCCGCTCCCTTCGTCCTCTCGCATGCATGCTTACAGACACGCTCGCGCGAAACCCGAGAGCGCGCAGGGAGAGTTGTGCCCTCGAGTTACTTTGTGAGAGACCACACAGCGGCACTTAAGACGCTTCTGGGCTGGCGTTTATTGACCGTCCATACACCTTTGATTTATCGGGCCTGTGATTAATTAGGCAAGATCAAAGACGACCGTGCGGCCCCCTTTCCCTCCGAGGTCGCGGTGCAGAGTGACAGACTGGGACCAGCCGGTCGGTGTTATGGGCTCGGCCTGTGCCACAAATGTCAGTGGCGAGAACCGACGAAAGGCTGTGCTGTGTGTGTGTGTCTCGAGCAAATAGCGGCGGGACAACTGCCGGCTAGCCTCGTTCAAACTAAGCGCCTCAGCCGAATCAACATACTTGATATTTGATGTCTCTTGCTCGACCGTTCTGGGTAGTTTTATTAACGAAGAGAAAACACTTGTCCTTAAGAAAAGTGTTTTTTTTTTAAAGGGGACAGGATGGGTTATGGAAAAACTTCCAGTTTTGACGCAATTTTAGTGGGGTTTTTTTTTTTGGTTGTTGCTGTTATTGGGTGACGTCAATTAGCTAATCGAACTGCGCGGGATAAAGGGTTTTAAAAATGAGGTGATTTGGGCAAAGCTAGAGAAAAGACATTCCAATGGGTTTCTGTTTCTTTCCCGCTTTCCATCAGCAGGCCCTGCTGCCGATTGAGTTCTCCCTGTGTATATTATACACACACACACACACAAACTTTAACGTATACGAACAAGAAATACAAACGATCATGCTACATATCCTCGGTGTTTTGGAGTGTGTAGTATCGGGCACGTATCGACACCTATTGTAAAGATTTATTAAGGACGCTATATATTCAGCAGTGTGGTACAAGCTGACAGCAACAACGCAGTTCTTGCCAGTCTAATCCAACACAGAGCAAAGCGAAGACTGCCCTCTGCGGGTCACTGAGAACGTAAATAACATTGTCACAGTTCAGAGTGCTGCAATGTCTGCAGCAACTCTCTGCGCTTCCACCACGCCGCCCCCCGCCCCCCTATACTTCAGTATGTAAATAAGATTGTGTGCGCGTGCTATAGTGGGTGTGTAAAGTTTTTTTTTTAAATTGTAGATGGTTCCATAGAGCATAAAGTTGTTCTCGATAGTTGATTGAATATGCTGCACTGAATGTTTTTGAAAGTTATTTCGGGTTGTGTTGAATTTGTCTCCTAATCGTTAAGATGTTGTTTTCAATCTTGCCCACCTTCACAATCACCCGTGTTCAAGTTAAAATGTCGGCTTGAAACAAAAGAGACGGAAACTGACACATGCACCACGCACGCGACTACGAGTTTGTCGGAGAGACTGCTGTGAAACGTTATGTGAACCTACACACATTTTTCCTTTTGTGTTTCTCTAGGCCGAACCGGGTCAGAATGTACGCGGTAAGTCAAATCGAAGAGATTCGCACCTGATGACTCAAGTTACCTTCTCCCGTCCGCAAAAAGGGGCAAGGTGCACTCCACAGCCACCCAACAATGAAACCACTCCAAGTGTGTGCAGTCGGCGTTCCGTGTAGAGCCCTGTGTTCACCATACTGTGCGACCTGTCTTTGACAACCGGTCGCAAAAGAGGGCAGCAGCGCTGACATTCCTGCAAGCAATTGCTTCGTACTTCGGGTGTTTTCGATCTGTGTCCGGGCATACGAGCTTTTGTCCTGACGGGGCTAAAATTAGAAAGGCGCAGCTGTATGGACTGCATGCGTCTCTGTTATTGCCTGGCTCACAATCCTGCACGGTCCGGGCAACTTACCTTTTTGTGGCGCATAAAACGCCAGCCAGACTTTAGCACGGCCTTGAGACGCCACCCCTTGCAATGATTTAAGTCCCGTTGGTGTACAGTATCGATAGCACATTCACAGGTTGAAAAGCACAGGGTAGATTGCTGTAACCGGACTGGTTTTTTTTTTATTAATGAACAGCACACGCAGTGTACCTTTCTGCCACCACCCCACCCCCATAAAACAAGAAAAACCCCTTTCGTGGCTTCACTTTCACAAGCTTCTATAATTATTCCGCTTCCTCGTTTTATAAATCACTGGAAACATTTGCGGCGGCCTTTTACTGCACATTTCGTAATTTCTAGCGGCGATGTCTTTTTTTCTGGTGTTCGTGGCGTGCGGGAAAATGCCACTATCAACATGCATGTTCTTCCTCTTACTGGTGTTACAATAGCATAGCAGTGATCATGTTTGTCTCTAATAATCATTCGTTTTATGAATGCTGCGTTCGGCTTGTCATCTAAATTGTGAATTTATTTTCTGACACTAACGAATCAGCTTATTTGAAATTAAATGTTATGCGTGTGGGCACACAAAACACAAGGCACGAACGAAATGACACCCCCTTCCCCTCAATTCTGCCGTCGTACTTCAGCACGGAGGAGGACACGCGTTTGAAAAGCGGTGCCACCATTTTGCGTGAAGCTGTTTTCGATTCTTTTAACTCCCGACCACGGAAATTAAACTCAACGCCAAAACAGACACATCGAAGGCAACCATACAGCTAGCACAGTGGCCAGCTAACAGACTTCACGCAGGGTCTCTCCGAAAGTGGCTCACAGAAGTCGGATTAGATTTCAAATCTAATTTGCTGTTCGCTGCACGCGACCGCTTGGCAAATGCCGGCGGGCCTTCATCCCAGCTTCCAGGCTCTCTCTCTCCTTTTGAGCTTCACTGCGCAGGTCCACCGCGCACGGCAGGTAGCTGGCAAAGCGTTGGCAACCAGAGTCGAATTTTGTGGTTGGCTGAGAGGCCTGCTTCACTCACAGGAAAGTGGATGTTTAGAGACCGTGTGTTGTGTAGGCATTGGCATTCCTGAGGCAAGGTATGGTGCCAGAAATGATATATTGTGATGAAAAGAATAGGTTGTACTAAGACTGTTCCTTCGTCAGTGTTTGGAAAGGGAGGGGAAATTACCCCGACTTTCGGCAGGTAGTCTGAGGTAGACAGTACAATAATGTCATTTGCACAGTCCACTAAGGCGGATCTTAAACGAGCGATCTGTCGAGGGACAAACGTCGACGGCCTGAGCCATGCGCTCACTTTCCATAAGGCGTGTGCCCGCCAAGGTCGCTTAGCCTTCCCTAGACGACATGTTTCCCATGCGCTTCGTGGCTAATATTAAACTGGAAACGGTGTGAGCTTCCCTGGTCCAAGAAAGATCGCACGAAGTGTTGTGGAGGCTTACGCATTCTTGACCGGTCTTGACCAACTCTCCCGCTGTCCCCCAGACACCTCACTAGATCAAGATCTATTACTGCAAATTAAAACCTGGGCGGCAACCACGACAGTATGAGATCGTCTAGGTTTAACACAAACATAAAGGGCAGGATTTTCTGGAAAACTTGCATTCGACGCCTCGCTGGCTCCCGCCACGGTTGTACATAACCTCACGTAGCAAAAGGCGAGTGGAAGCGTTATGGAACGCAGGGCTGAGACGAGAGAGAGAGAGAGAGAGAGAATCCATTTAAGATCAGCCTTTAGAGTTCCTATATCCGGGCTGTTTTTGGTCAAAGAGGTGCCTGAAGAGGAGTACCGGTGAGAAATGGGGTTCCGGGGGGGGGGGGTGTACACAGATTGTGATTTTTGGCAGTCGTTACGAGCACAAGGACAGAGAGTGGAACGATAAGTGCAGGTGTGTTTCCCGTGAGGTCATGCGTGTGAAGTTCGAAGCTAGCAAGTCTAGGACGCGTGAAAACCAACCAGCTGCCAAAACCGCCTGTTTTAAGGCCGAACGAAGAAGTGGTTGCGCAGAAATAATGACTGGCGAAGAGGGTTCCTTACCGACGGCCCCGGACTTCAAGCCACACTGATCACTAGGCTGTTCGCACGAGGAACCAGCACGACAAAGGCAGTTCAGCAGCAGGACCAGCGGCAGTCAGCGCCTGCAACGGGGTGCCCAAAGATCAAAAGCTTTCTCCCCTGCCAGGCTCTTTATCACCGCCTCGCCCCCGCACCCTCTCCACCGCCCAGTCCCTTTCCGCCGACCCTCGCTCACAACGCGCGGAGCCCACACGCAAGTCGCGTTGGTAGTATCCATGGCGAGGATACGGGGCACCACAAGTCCACAACCAGAGGTTGGCTTGCCTCCTGCGCCCTGGACTGCCTCCTTGCGGCAGTTTTAACGGTCGGCCTGCGTCTGGTCTGGGCGCAAAGTGCAACGCGCTACTTCCTGTACAGTCTTATACTGAAGCAGACCAGGGCTGGTTTGCATGCACGTTCGAAGTTTTTCTTTCAGTCAATAAAAAGGGTGGACGTAAATCCCATTCGCCCTGCGTATTTTAGTTACACCTTTACGAAGGAACGGGAGATAAGGACGCTATTCCAAACAAAGAACAAATGAGGACAGAGCGCTATAAATCATCAATAGATAATCCCAACAAGGTACTGGCAGCGCTAGACGTACCCGTATGCTGACGTGTGCAACCAAGGGAGCCTACCGTACCCAAACACGTAGCAAAGAGAGAGTCGAAAGTAAGGAACATGGCAGATCTTAATAGATCTGCCATGTTCCTTACTTCTATTAAGATCTGCCATGTTCCTTACTTCTATTAAGATCTGCCATGTTCCTTACTTTCGACTCTCTCTTTGCTACGTGTTTGGGTACGGTAGGCTCCCTTGGTTGCACACGTCAGCATACGGGTACGTCTAGCGCCGCCAGTACCTTGTTGGGATTACGCTATTCCAAGCCAGCCCAGATTCCTACGCGAGACAATAAAGCTCCCATGTGCTGGTAGAAAAGAAAAAGATACCTACGCATTCGAAACATATACCAGTCTGGCTGTACTGCACGGCGGATAGCTGTTCTGCTCGAAGTGATAAATAACCAACAACCTTAAAAAAGGAAACTGGCCAATAAGTCAAAAGCACAATCGACATTAGCATGGGTGTGGTTATATCTGAAATGATTCGTCTTCTGATTAAACTGTGCTCCACACAAAAACTGTAAGTTGGTAATTACAAGATCGTGTATGCGCACTCAAATCCGTCTTTAGTGACATATATATATGTATATGTCTATATACCTGACAAAGTTCCGAAGATGTTATTCCGTCGAACACCAATGATCTAAGGCCAGAAAATGTGTGCAAACTAGCCAAACCATTTCTGACAAAAACATGTAGTTTTATCGAAGTCGGATGAAGTGGGCGGATTTTGGTGAAACCTTTGCTGCAGAAAGCCGAATTATGTGAAACCAACTGAACCCATTCAAGAGTTAGAGCAATCACGCTCCGTGGAGTAAAAACAGACCCAAGATTGCCAATCTCGGATCACCGATTTAAAAAAAATAATTCCTCGGTTAATGAGATCCTTATGGGAGGTATCCATCCTCGAAAACCTTGCAGCCTCTTGCCTTTTGTTAAAAATGTCAAGCCTGAGGGAACAATTTACTAATTTGCGTCGTAAAGAAAGAACCTGTGTTGCACTGCCGAATTTTTTTTCAAATTTGAGGCTTTTTCGCTTCAGACGCAGATTACTGATTGTGTAACGAGTGACCTTCACTTACGTTCTCTACTCATCACTCCTCGAAACTGGACATGTAGTGCACTCCAATTATAAATGCCCGCACGCACGCACGCATACACACACTTGCATACGTGGGCGCGTGAAACAGCCTGGTAGCGA
Organism: Lanistes nyassanus; assembly: GCA_004794575.1. Lineage (NCBI taxonomy): Eukaryota > Metazoa > Mollusca > Gastropoda > Architaenioglossa > Ampullariidae > Lanistes > Lanistes nyassanus. Next base: position 716,024 of record SMGT01006903.1, read on the forward strand.
TGCACGGTCCTCTAAAGTTACCGACAGCCGGCATTGTATCGCCACACGGACTGCCTTGCAGGCACACACCTCTGCGTTGGCCCCGTCACAATAGAGCGTTCGTGGCAAACAAAAGTGACGTCTCTAGACGGGACCCAGACGTGTCACCGTCAGCCCCGCAGGGTCTTCGCCGCGTTTATTGTTATTTTCCTTGCCTCCTCGCGACCTGGGGACCCTCTTTCAGACCGTGACCTTATTCCACGCAAGAGTAAGCAGGCAGGTGCTATCCCAACTAACCTCCTCACGCCGACTTGCTGTGTAGGTTTTTTTCTCTCCCTCTGTGAAGTGGGGAAGGAGGGAGAGATTTTTTTCAGCTTGTCTCGCCGATACCCTGTTCAGATGAATTGAGGCGCCTGTGTGCATGGGCAGTTACGCGCGTCCTGTCGTCAGCATGGCGTACTGCGGACTGCCGAGCTGTCAAAATTAAAAGCAGGAAATCAGTGGGAGCAGGCGCGGCCGGCTCGCTCTGTCATCCTCCAGGGACTAGGACGACACGACACGCTGGGCTAGGCAGCTGGCTTGCTGAGGTCTGGAATACGCACAGCGCCGGCCCCTTCCACAGCCCTCGCACTCCATCCCCAACCCATCCCTCACGAACTGGGCTGTGTGCGCTGCTGTAACAATACAACCGCGCGCGCACATAATTCACGAAACCGTTGTATTTCGTGACTTGGACTTCACAGACTTCACAAAACAAAGTTTGAGTAGTCACGCCTATACAGTTTGACTCGAAATAATAATAATATAACAATAATATTTATAAAGCCCCCCATCCTTGATCCAGGCTCTGATGGACAATGTACAACACATGCACACGCACAACCGCACACACAAACGCGCACATACATTATCCAGATTAAAGGGCAAAGAGATACATTTTGAGGTTGGATTTCAAAGTGCATGCAGTTCCTTCCCAGCTAACCAGGGGTCACGACAAACGCGCATTAGATTTCGTAGCGTTGCACTAATGGTTTATTTATTTGTTTGGTTTTTAGCTGCTTCTTGAGGGAAATTGGAGAACACAAAAGAAATGTTAACTGGTCGTACATCATCTGCGCAGATTGAAAGGACTCCTTCCGGCATGTACGACTGTCTGACAATTGTTAAAATTGTCAGCCTTCAGTAGGACCCGTGTAGGGTTTCAAATATAAATGTTACGAAAAAATGCACTCCGGGCTGTGATTGGCTGTTCAGCCCTATGCAATTACCAGTTCCTGGTTTTAACTATCCATTGTAAGTACAATAGTAGGTCACATGCACACCAAACAGTAAAAACGAAACGCTCGCAAGGTGTTTTGAAAGACAGAAGGCCTTTTCACAGCGTGGATAATAGTTATCCTAGGCCTTTTCACAGAGTGGATAATAGTTATCCTAGGCCTTCCAAAACACCTTACGTACGTTTCGTTTTTACTGTTTGCTGTGACTGTGATCTACTATTGTCTCATGCTTAGTATAATTTGACTACCGGTTCAGCGAATGTTCCTTCCACGTTTGAAAACTCGGGTAACTGAATGCTGTCTTCTGCCATTTCAAAATCAGATATACAATTTATACATGCACACGACCTGAACGTCTCTGCATAGACCATTCTCGTGGGATACCTTGTGGTTCCTCATGTGTGTGGCACCTGTTTTACGGGCCCGGCTGCTTTGATGTAGCCACAGCTGGGGACTCGGCGCCAAACATCAAACATATGTACCTATCAGGTGTTACGCGCCACCAGCAGGACACCGACCACACGCCTGCCGTGTGTCGCGATAAACACGCACGCGGCCTCCCAGTGCCGGAGGCTGTCGTCACAGTCAACAGTTCCAGGTTTGTGCACGCCGCATTTCTGCTAGACAGCAGCTCGTTCGTTTTGCATTTGTGTCGTGATGCTGTGCTGCCCCTGGCCTGTTGGACTGATTCAACTGCCTGGTTAGACCTCGTTTTCCTCTTAATGAAATGTTTCCCGTGCCTCTGCCTACCGGACAGGATGGCCCGTAGCGGTAAAGCATGTTTGTCACCGACACAGGGAGGACGTAGGTTCCAATCCCATGTCCGGCACACGTTCTTCCCTTCCATGTGGTGCCTGTTAACTGGGCTGGCGGTTGAATTTGTTTTCTGGCGGTCAGGTTTCCTTTTCTCTCCTACTCCCTTAACAACCTCCATTACCTTCACCGTCATGAGATAAACGTAGCTGCTGACTTGGCCTTAATGTGAGGGTAAACTCTCCATGGCAACTTTGTATGCCTAAATAGAATCAGATCTGGGGAATCGCGTGGCACTGGTCATTTTAACAGAAAATCAACCGATCAGTCACTATTTTAATCGAAAGTTCTGCATTGAGGAGACTGACCTAAAAAACCGGAACAGCCGAATCGAGGCTCGTGACATCACCAGGGTATCAACAAAGACGGCATGCCACGGTCATACGAAACCCCCGCACAGCCACGAACAGCCACGGTCTAAATAAAAGGTTTTAAAAGTATATCAAGCATCAGAATGCACTTTCTGAATTCTCTGATGCATAATATGCTAAAAATCGACACTTGAGTACGTACATTTTAAATATTTGTGTCAGTACAGTTATCATCTTCTCGTCCGCCGTGTAATACCGAACACTGGAACAGCCAGGTGCAGCCACCGAAATCCATGGTTTTAGGTCTAAATAAAAGGTTTTAAAGGTATATCGAACATCAGAATGCACTTTCTGAATTTTTTGATGCAAAATATGCCAAAAATCGACACTTGAGTAGAGTACATACATTTTGATTTTACAAATTGGTGCCAGTACAGTTATCGTCTGCTCGTCTGCCCTGTATACGAAATACCGAACAGCCACCAAAATCCATGGTTTAAGCCTAAATAAAAGGTTTTAAAGGTATATCGAACATCAGAATGCACTTTTTGAATTATTTTATGTATAATGTGCCAAAAATCGACACGAGTTCGTAGATTTTACAAGGCTGTGTCAGTACTGTTATCGTCTGCTTATACGAAATACCGAACAGCCACGAAAGATCATGGTTTTAGGTCTGAATAAAAGGTTTTAAAGGTATATCCAGCATCAGAATGCACTTTCTGAATTATTTGATGCATAATATGCCAAAAATCGGCACTTGAGTACGTACATATTACAGATCTGCTCTTCTGCCGTGTATCATTCCATTTCAAAACCCCGAATAGCCACAATTCGATCGGTATAGCACGTGCGAGATGCACGAATAGACAAGAACAGCCACGAACAGCCATCAAAATCTACGGTTTTAGGACTAAATAAAAGGTTTTAGAGAATGCACTTTTATAAGTATTGATGCATAGTATGCAAAAAAATGACACTTTTTCAAGCTCCTGTAAAGACTTGTGACTGAAATTTTATCATCTTTTTACTGGTGTTTTTCCCGCACATTTTCCCCATTTTGATCTCTCTTCTCGAACACCGCCAGTTTCTCACATAGCAGAAGTGAAGATACCCTGTTGACGTCATATGGGGAGGGGACATAACTCATGTCACGTTTTCCAGATACATGTTCACAGAGTTATCTTTTTGCACTTTTTTGTGCACTTTTAATATATAAATAAACGTCATACTGAAAGTTTACCTCAGATAATGACGTTTTCTTGTCATTTCCCATGGGTTAGTGCAGTATAAAAAGGGTTGTTAGGTTTGAGTGTACACTCTCTTTAAGTATTTAGTAACAGAAGTTTCTGCCTTCAAAGCAATGTTTTGCCTTCTGAAGTTAGTTCGTTTCTGTGCCTCTTTTTTGCAGATTGTTTTGCCTACTTGTATGTGCTAGATGTTCGTGAATGTGTGTGGGAGAGAAAGAGGAAGGAGGTCATGAAGAGAACGATTTCACACAATCTCTTGGTGTCATATGGTCACCTGTATAATATGCCACCAAAAATTGAACAAGTGAAACTTTGTTTTAGACAGGTTGAAAAACAGACGTTTTAATCCGCAGTGGTCGGATATCGTTCACGCCGATGTATGGACGTATCCAAGACAGATAGCGTGTATCCTGCAGTGGAAAAGCGCATCGAAGATTATAAAAGATCGGTCCTCTAGTGATCAGTGCGTGCCAAGACGCCGTTATTGGGCAGGGGTGGGCGCGTAGGTGATGAGCAGGCTCGCTTTCCGGAGCGACCCGATCGGAGGACAAAGGACAAAGCGTGATACTAAACAGCGGGGGCGGCCGCCGTGTAATCCCGGCTGAACAGGGTTCGTTAAAGTTGAATCTAGGACGATACATACTAGGACGATACATATGTATCGTCCTAGGTTGAATGAAAGCAGTTTTAAAAAATCTGGTCAAACATTTCGCAACTTAATTTTAATCAAGTGGGTCGAAAAAAACTTTTTTCAGACCTATATTTTAGTTTACTTCTCAAAGAGGATAAGTTCAACTGTGAAAAAAAAAATCCGTCATCTAATGAAGATGAAGTCTATCCCCCCCCCCCCAAAAAAAAAGCCTTTTACAAAGCTCGAGATTGGATTGGGTCCTTGGGACTGCGTTTGAATGACTATCCGTGTGGACTCAATTGTCTGACATGCAGGACAGTAGAAAGAGGAGACGACGACGACGACGACGACGACGACGACGATGATGATGATGATGATGATGATGATGATGATGATGATGATGATGATGATGATGATGATGATGATGATGATTTAGCAATAGTAATCAGCAGATGGACATTGCTGACTGGACAACGACCCGCCTGTCACGACGGGCCGTACCTTAACTTACTGGACTCGACTTCTCCAGAATCAGAGAACAAACTTTTATGGTGATCTCGTAAAATGTAGATTTAATTGAGCAATCGTCACCAAAACCTTTACTGCCTCAGGTCAATGGTTTCTACACCAAAGGGTGACGATGCTATGAAATAATGTGAATAACTAGAGAAATCTACAGAGAGAAAAGATTCTCATACTCTGACACGTTTGCTCAGTCTCACACAGGCATAAAACTTCTTGCTCAAGAGCCCCCACCCTCGTAAAAGATACAACTGCAGCGAACCGTTATTCAACATATATTTCATACACTAACTGACTCGACAACATCAAATATATCTACAGATTATTTACAGAGAATCACCGTGCTCGTGTCTAGGGTAAGACTCTGCCTGATTACGTCATACCACGAGGAATCAGACAATGAAGATAAACTAAAGCCAGAGGGGGAATCACACTGCGACACGGGCTATGATCCCGCTCGATACACGGGTACAATAAGTGACCGACAACAGAGCACCTACTCTTGTCACTACTAAAACAACTGCTTTACCGCAATACACACCTCTAAAGCTGTACAACGACCCAACCAGGAAGTTGTGACAACGCAACGACCAGCACTTCCTCTAACTCCTCTTGGCGTCCGCCCGGCCACTAGCTTATGACGTCACCTGTCTCCGGCAGGATAAAACCACCTATCTTACTCAACCCGAGTCCCAGATAGTTTATGGCAAGAGCAGTCCTATAAGGCGCAACAGCAGTCACTTACTCGTCTGTCTCGTAGACTTGTCGGCGAAATACACCCTGTGTATCTGGCATGAAAACTTTACTCTTCCAACGTCCTGGCTAAGATGGCGAAGGGCAGACACAAATACAATAAGTGACCCACAACAGAGCTCCTACTCTCGTCACTGCTGAAACAACTACTTCTGCAATACAGAATTCCAAAGCTATTCAACGACCAACAATGAACTTATGACACTGCCCCAACCAGCACTTCCTCTACCTCCCCTTTTGGCATATGCCTGGCCACTAGCTTAACGTCTCCTGTCTCTGGCAGGATAAAACCACCTATCTTAAAACAACCCGAGTCCCAGACTCTAAGATAGTTTATGGCAAGAGCCGTCCTTAACTTATAAGGCACAGTCAACAGTCACTTACAGGTCTTTTTCATAGACGTGTTGGCGAAATACAGCCCAGTGTATTCAGCGTGATTGCTAGCTGAAGCCCTTTTCTCTTTCCACGTCTTGGCTAAGATGGCGAGGGGTAGAGGTCCGTGGGTCTACACGTGTCAGCTTCTCTTGGTCTTCCTACTTCATCACTCCTGTGTCTAGTCCGATTCTGAGTGTCCATATGAATCACGCTTCCCCCTCCTTAAGTACCATGTGCCATCAAGCCCTGTGTTCACAGGAACCACCTTATTCTTGTTCAAACCAGTTCTGGCCAGCCTAGGTTGGGGCGGAGCTATTAGCCTGGCTATGACGTACCGTCCACTTGCAAGCTGTCAAGAGAGGTAGGGGAAACAGGCTTACCTAGGAGTGACAGGTGACAACCTAGGAGTGACATGTGACACGCCAACTTTTTTTGACAACGCACTCTGAGTGCACTGTCTGTGGTGACTACGCAATCCACGTCTGAAATCTTCATGGAATCACCCTAAAGCAATGGACCCTTTTCTTAATTTTCGGCCTGTGTGTGTGTGTGTGCGCGCGCGCGCGCTCTTTGTGTATGCACCCGCATTTGCGCAGCCGTGTGTTCGCGTTTGTGTATGAATGTGTGCATATGCATGCGTGCGTATGTTTGTGTTTGTGTTTGTGTTTGTCTAAATGTTTGTGTATGTGTCAGTGCGCATGGGCATGCATGTAGGCCTACAGAGGGATTACCATCGCGAACAGACGGAATGGGACAGTGAGCCAAGATACAGCTTAAACGAGCGTGATTTGAGAACTTAATGTTTGAACGACTGGATGGTTGCCACTTCTGACCCCATCTCTGGAGGTTAAAACAGGAGAGCAAGAATTCAAGCCCATTCGGCAACACAACTAATGTTGCAGCATGACGTAATGATGTCAACATTATTTAAGAAGTCGGTATATACAACATGACGCGACAGCCCTGGCCTAGGGGTTGTCTTGATAGCACATGATTAAAGGGAAGTAAACAATTAAATAAAATGTCAAGGCGTCTGGTGAAGTATTTAGATGAAAGCAATAGATTTTGCTAATCATAAGGCCACAGCGTGAGTTGCTCAAACAGGTGAAAGAAGAGGCAACATGGGAAACGTTGTGTAGATGACAGAATTTTTGATTTTGTGATGTAAATTTGGGGGAATTAAGTGGAAATGTGACGACACGACACCTGTTTTTTTTTACACATCCACGCAAGAGGGATTTATCCAGAGACAGACTGGGAGCGAGAAGGTAGAGGGCTGGAGGTAAAAACGCTACATCTAGAGGACAGACGTATGTACGTACGGACGGACAGAGACCGACCGTTGTTAGTCCGTCGTGGTGAAGTACTATGTAGTATAGGTTTTGCTGCCCATGTGCAGCGTTGAAACAAAGTCTACAGATCTGGGGTCATTCACTGCAATTCCTGACACGAAATGTCACAAACTTTGGCCTATTTTTAAAAATTGTTATGGCCCATTGCGGCAATCCAAAGGGATCAATGATTCAGAGCTGCAGGAGATTTCCCAATTGCAAACACGAAAAAGATCTGTAAAGGTAACTATAAAGTGTTTTTCCTCTCAAATGACTACTACAGTCATAAACACAAGTCATTCTTTCCCATCGTAACACGCTGACAATAGAAAAACACCGCAAGAAGGCAGTAACGACTCAAATACTTAGAGAAACACACTTCACTAGTAACGCTAGGTTGTCGCGTCACAGGCCAGCGTGTGTACCCCTACTTCATGCTCTGAAAAGTAGCGCATGCGCACTCCGGAATTAGGAAAAGGGCTCATTCTAATACCAACAATCGGGCGGCAGTTGAACTCACTTATAAACAACCAGCCCTTAAACTTCAAGCGCACAGGTTCCCCCAGATCTGTTTCAGGGTTTGGTTGCATGAACGTTCGTTTCTACAATTCCGGTCTCCCGTTCGCCTGGCGTATTTTATGTCCAACTTTACGTATGAACAGGAGATAATGTCGCCCATCTAACCTAGCCCGGAAACGCAAAGCATAAGTTTTGTTGGACTGATTCGGGCCTCATGCACTTGCCTGCGGATGAAAGAAGGGTCTCAGACAGAAAGACACATCGTAACCATTGCATCTTGCGGCGGCGCTTCACGTGAAAAGATCACGGGCTCCACAGGATGTGACCGATGGTTTCACCTAGATGCGATCGCCCAGGTAGGCGGGCGAACTCTTTGAAGTCGAGCGCTCTGCATCACGCTGATGGCTGCAGCGATTGCCGACACCTTTACGGCCGATGTAGCGATAACAGGTTTTAATGCAAGATATTTAAAACACGCACGCACAGTCGTCACGTCGACTGCACAGGGAGCACGAACAGAGGATGCACTGTCTCGTCAGATGAGCTGCACATGCGCAGAGACCGGTGTCAGGGTTCAGCAGCACGTGACTTCCTCGTTTGGGTCAGTCTGATCTTTTCGATGACCGACCGGCCGTGCCAGTGAGTTCCCAGAATGCATTGCTTTGCCTTCTGCCATCGATTGCGGGCTGTTGGGCAGCGATGTATTGATCTCTGTTATCAGCAGCGAGCCACATCCGCTACGCACCGCTGCACGCGGCTCGCGCTCTGCGGGAAGTGCTGCGTCTGATTCAGCACGCACGTGTACAGCATGGACTCGTTTACGGATGTGTGTACAAAGCGCCGAGCTTGGAAGGAGGAAATCGAAAGACCTGAATTTTACGTTTGCATTAAAAAAAATTGTTTCATAAGGATTTGACGGAACCTCTTCTAATGCACAGATGATGGTAATGTGTGCATATATTCCTTGTGGGGATTTGTGCGCGCATGCGCGAGTGCGTAGCGTGTTTTTTTTTTTCAGCATCATTCCAGCTGATCGTCGAAGTGTGTGTGAAATCTGCCTGACCACATGCTTGACGAAGTCTACGATTGTCTAGCGGTTGAGCCGACAAGTTGACGCTCTCGCGGGAGCGGAGAGGTTCGTAAAGGGAAATCACTCAGCTGCACTACCCGTGGTGGGGGACCTAGCTGATCGCTCCTGGCGATCGGATCGATATCTATCGAGACGCGACCAGCCAGACAAAAGACTGAATCATGTGACAGCTTCTAGCAGACGGTCTGGCCGTTATGAATTGGTCTGCATTCACCTGGGTGTCAAAAAAGTATTTTTTAAAATTTCTGTTACAGACTGTTCCATGTCAGCTCCATAATTCTTAGCTCCATTCCAGCAATTCGACACCAGGCTGTTTGTAGCCCTCCTCTGCTGAGTTTTCCTTCATTGTTCCACAAAGGCGCTGTATCTGAATAATGCAGCCGTTTCCTATTCTTACCATATGCGGAATTGATTAGTCACCGTTTTAGCGTTATAAGAAGTTGTACATTTTATATCTTTTGTGGCTGCGCAGCCAATGACGCCCTATCTTTTTTTACATTTCAATCGTATTTATATTTTATTTTGTATTTAATAAAGAACAAATGAGTACCGAGCACTTTAAATTAAATTAAATTTAATTTAATTAAATCAAATTTTATTTTGTATATATATTGACACCGTTGTTTTTGGATATGGGTTGACTTCTGTGTCCGCAACTAACAATTGGTATAGTTTGTTGTAGGGAATTAAACTGAATTGTCTAGAACGAAGTACCTCATGTTGCATACTATAATTAGACTGACCTTGGTCAAGTTGTCTCAGCAAGCGATAATCTCTGATGACACGTCTAGTGTCTGGTACCCCACACTTGCTTACGCAGATCTCGCACTACGTCATTCTAAAGGGCACACATACCATCTGACCCAGTGCAGTATAGACAGTACACTAAGTACCCTCTCTTCAACTTCCCCCCACACCACAACCGTCTGTTACCCATATTGCTGTCCCGTAATCAGCCCCACGCCAGTGTCAGTCCGACAAGGGTTGATTCATGCTTCCTCTGGGCTCAGTCGGAGAAAAGGCACAAGGACCCAGGATGGGCACAGCATGAGCCAGGATTATTCCCTTGATAACCTGCCAACCTGACCAGCTGCGGGCTTTGCTTCTTGCGCTTGATTGCCTCCAGATGGCGCCCTGTCCAGTCGTTCTGCCCAATGCGTCGCTCCTGCCCTCCGGCATCCTGCATTCGCGCCGCGGAGCTGTTCGAATTTCATCTGTAGAGACAAAGAGATGCGACCGAGCCTTGTTCAAGCCCGGTTTCTCTGATTGGGTGACCTACGTAGTCCGCCCGGCCGCTATCTCTGATAGAATCTGGGGGCGCCGGGGTCAAGACGAGGAGCTGACCGCCAGCCTCGCAGAGGCCAGTTCCGTATACACAAGGGGCATCAACGACGCTAGCTAGAAAGGATTCCAACCTTCGAGCGTCGGAGCTCTAACCTCACCACCTAGCGTCGCTCGCATTCGTCGTGCGCATGCAACTGGCCACTGTGCTTCCTTTGTTGGCAGCAGCGTCGGTGGTGCACTTGTTGGCGAACGACCAACTTTACTCGAATTTCTATTCAAAAGAGTCAGTCGCGTAAGTGTACAGCCCTTCGTCCTTGTATTCTGTGCAATTTGTCGCCCGAGTTCATGTCTAATGTACGATCAAGGAAAGATAATTCCAGAGGACTCATTATTCCGATCCGCCTTAGGCGCCTGAATGTTTTGATTTCTTGTGACAGCCACAGCGAAAAGTATATTTTGTGGAAGAAGACTGTTTATCCACTTCCTCCATTCCCCCTAGATCAGGACTGTAGAAGTTTCGTCGATTCAACTACAGAGCCACACACTCCCATCGTTCTAAAGATCAATTTCTTGGGTTATCCTTTTAATGTTAACATCAAAATATCGCGCAGTGAATTCAAACATTTCAAACATTTGTCTTTGTCATGTCTTAGCTTGGTCCAGTTCCCTTGTTTTAAATTTAAGATAGAATTTACTCCAAGCGGCAGTCACCTGTTTTTCTTGCACTTTTTGGATTCTTATATGCAAGTATTTAGCTTGTTTGCAATGTAACGTCCTTTACAGGGAAGTTTGTATAGCCTATTGCTTATTTTTCTGGAGATTGTATGCACGGTTTGACAGTTTCATGTTTAACACATGCGCACTTCGCTGTGAGAAAAGTTTGAGCTGGGCTCGGAAGCGCATAATGGCGAAAACTCGAATAGCTTTATGGATTGGGAAAATATTTCTCTCGACAAACTTCGAGCCCTTAGCATACGAAAAAAGAGTGTGAAGGGTACTTTTGACGAGTTGGTTGCCGAATAAGTGTGCGTCTTTTTTCATTGTACCAGAAGCCAGGTCGTGATGTCCTTGTGATAAACATTCCAACTAAAGGCACTAGAGCAAAAAGAAATTGCTCTATATATCCGATATCATTTTAGACAGTCATAAATTTGAAAAAAGTGGATTCTGCACTACAAAACGCACGAATTACTCGACTTAAAATAGATCCAGGGAAACAAAAATCGTTTTTTTTTCTGACCAGATGACTATCAATCGAAGGCCTAACATGATCACGACCAGCGCTAGACCACACTGCACTAAACAGCAGGATTGTTTCTGATTGGCTGACACGCTTGCAACATTTTGAACCCCTGCTGGAAAATAGCGCGGCGTGGTATCCCCTAAAATGTTCAGAGGCCTCCCTGCTATATTTTCGCTGAACATTGCAACTTCCATATATGGTAAATATTGCTGAGAACATTGCAAGTGTAAGAAGGCCTTTAATAGTGGATGTGGTACAAACAGCATCCTTTGAATGCATCGTACGACCGTAGTCCTATTCATATATTTCATACATTCATCGATTTATCATACACATTAAAATAAACTATTGGTGTCTGAAGCTTTTATTTACCTGAAAGGTGGATGACAAGTGCGCAACTTCGACTCACGGCAAACCTGATGAATTGTCCCAGATAATTTTTTTCCATTCGGCCAGTTTTTTTTAAAAGAGCCATTCATACATTGAGTTACAACACAAGTGTGTTAAAATCAGTGTCAATCTGTTGTTTGATCAAAGAACAGCCACAAATCGCCCCCCTGCCAACCACGTGTGCTCTGCTACCCAGCTCGAAAAAAATAACCAGCCAATAAGATTCATCGAACCAGAGCACGTGACTCTTCTTTGGGCCATGTAACCTCGAAACTCTCAAACCGTGTGTTTCATTGGTAGCAAAACATCACATTGAGAAAACGAAGGATAAACACATCGTGTAGTAACGCACCATCCACCGCGGGTGTCTAGAAGTACTCAACTGACTACAGAGAGTTAAAGGCTGGCGTCGAATCGGAAATATATCCCTTGCACGTGCGTTCACGTGCAGACGTGCATTCGCGCGCAGGCGTGGGTCGGGAGTGAAAGTGCCTGGCAGCGAGCTGCCTTCCTCAGCCACCCTTCCCACTGTACCTACTACCCTTTTCTGCTCCCCTTCTCTCGTCACGCCCACCCCTCCTTCCCGGGTCCTGAAGCCGTGTTGTGGTGTCAGCCCGGACGAGAGCAGGCCGTAGGTGAAGAAAACGAAAGGAGCGACCAGACCTGCAGTTAGACTGGGCAGCATGCCCCCAGAAGTCTCTCCACCCTCCTCACCTCCCCCCCACCCACGTCCTTGTCCACTGGCCCACACTGACGTTTGCACTGGAGATGCTTGTACCCCTCATGTTCAGTTACACAACTGAAACTTTGACAGGTGTCTGAGATCAATCTTTATTATCTCTATATCCACGCATACCATATTCCTGCAGATTAGATACTACATATTGCACATATATTACATACATAATGTTATTAGCTAGCTTAATTTTCTGGATGGACGATACTTTACCCACTGTACTTCAGAACCCATGTTCATTCATTGTGAATCTATTCATTTGTTTATTCGTCTATACTTGCAGAACATAAGATAGGCTGAATGTTTATATTTTCTTCAATTTTTAATTTCGTAAGTGATGCAGATGTTATGTTGACTAAAAATAAAATGACTTTTTATTATTTATTAGGTAACATTTATTTCGTCAACGAACGAAACAAATGTACACAAAAATCTTCGAGAGTGTTTGAAATTACTGTACCAGCCGCAAGGTCGACATGATATATCTATTTAAATATACCTTGCAATGAACAGTGATTAGAACACCACACGGTCGTAAGTTTTGCATGACCAGGGGCTCATACCCTATGACCCTGGCCTAACTGACATGTACCCTGCGCGCTGCTCACGCCTTTGGCTGCATGACAGACAGCGCTGTCTTTTCTTGGGCAACCCACGTCGTCACGTGCACGACAGCTGACACGGTCACTCAACACGGCGCTCGCGCCCTGACTGAAAGTCTGGGATAAATGGGGCCTGTTGTTTCGTCTTTAATTATCCACCTACTGCGAGTTGCCGTCTCGGAGCACCCATCCACGCCACACGACTCAAGAACGTAACCACAACTAGTACAGCGACACCTACAGTACAGCCCGGCTGCTTCAGCTGCTCTCGAGTAACACGACATGAGTGCGTGTTAGTTCCGAAGCGTCTCGGTGCAAATAGGTGCACTGTGATGGAGAAATCTGTAAAGGTTCGCTAGTCCCGCTGATGAGCTTTTGATGTGGCATTAAAGCAGACGTCAAACCACAGCAGCTTGGTCTTTCTTTTACCACCCTTTTCCAACCCCGTGGCATGTTGTCGTTTTGCTGTTTTATCCTCTAGCAAAAAAACATGAATGAGGTGAAAAAGTTACAGGCCTGTTTTGCAGAACTTTTCGTTGCAAGGCCGATCTCACACGGCCCGACTACATGGAATAACAACAGCGGAAGTGATAAGAACCAGTTCCGCCGTGTACACCAAGCCGAGGTCGATGGAGAAATTTTTCACCCAGACCACTTCCTGAAAGAGAGGTAACGAAAATCGGTGCATGCACATAAATTCCGATGTCATTATTAACAAAAACTTAAATGTTGGCAAAGTTGCGGACCATTGAACCAGTTTTATTATCGATGTTATCAGTTATGTCTAGCCGTGTGAGCGGGGCCTTAGGCAATTATCACGCGGGGTTTTTTAAGCTTGTCATTTACTGTAGCTCGGACGGAAGTGGGTGCTGTTTGTTTACTGTTGGCATCTGCCCTGACATTGAAACGATTTTTAAGACAAGACCGAGAGATCCACCAAGCCCATGGGTGTCTGGTACCTGCGATGAAAACAGTAGATGGGGTGAAAAACGTTCACCCTTACGCTAAACGCTTATTCCATCCCGCAGAATTTCCCATTCCGTCTGACTCTAGAGTCCACAACCGACTGACAAAGAACTTGAGACGTACCTTTTCACCACGCTCCCTCCTCCAACTTTTCCGCCTTTCTCACCTCTCATATTCCTGCCAAGAGCTCTAGTTGTGTTTATTTTTAGATTGGGGAGGGGGGGGTGTCCCTCTGCTCGCGGTTGTTGTGGGCTGGGTCTGCTGCCTAGCTCTTCAGCCTTTGATATTTACCGCCAAACGGGTCAGCCAGGCGTGATGAAAGATAGGTAGACGTTGTCGGGCAACGCCGATCTCATCAGCGGACAAGTGGAGGGGACTACGACCTGCTTTTCTTTATCTTCCGTCTCTCTCTCTCTCCCGGAGTTTTCCGCTGAACAAGCCACGATCCCAGACACAACACTGGCAAAACATATGTAGTTCTCGTGCCCGAGTTCAGACTAGAAGCTCAAGCGCACACGCACACAGACGCACACAAAAAATGATAAATGCAAACGCACGATGTCACGCCCACTAGAGGGAGAGGGTGGACTTTCAATTTCCCCGGTTTCAAAGGGTTGATAACCGTGCCGACATTTAATTTTGTCTCCCCTTGTCACTCGCTGAATTCATTAACTGCGGTTAAGCAGACAGACTAACTAATCGGCTGCAAAATTTAATAAATCTTTCTCACCCTCCGTCTTTCGCTAGCTCGCTGGCTTGCTCCGCCTTCCAAAAATAGAATGAAGACGAGGCTGTCCCCCTCTGGTCTAAATGCTATCTAAATGAAGTTAGTTCTGGAAAAATCATATCTTCCTCCCTCCATAGTCTTAGATAAGGCATCGTCTTCGTGAAGGCTTGTTATCGCAGCTACCCTCTTCTTCATCCTCGTGATCTTTGGCGCCTTCATTATCGTTCTCATTTTTGCCGGAACTAAACAAGTCGTGGTAGTCGCTTTGTTTCTTTGTCTTCATAGATGTCGTGATCGCCATCATTCTTCTGTTTACGTGTGCTCTTTCTGCACCGTGCACATGATATGCACAGACCGGAAATAACTGGAGTCCGATGACCCATGGCAGCTAGAATCTCGCCGGGCCATTGAAGATCATTGATCACTTAATCAATAGCCCGTGGGGCGATTGCTCTGTGTGTTGTTTGCTGCGGGCGTTAGCCTTAGTGTTTATCACAGAGGACTGAATTCATCGGAATACAAAGCGCTCAGCTTGCGAAATACCCAGACTGCTAGCTTGTCGTCAACATGCTGAACACTTGCCGTGTTATCTCATCTTTGTTTTCTTCGAGTTCGTCATTGCAATATTAAGCATTCCGGCCCCGTCCTCAACATACCAATCCTAGAACTTCTCAAAAATACTGAGAGCTGAGTGTGTCCTGACGCTAATAATGAGCGATGTGTCGTGACACTAATAATCGCTTTGTCTTCCTGACGCTAATGAGCCCCGAGTGGGTCTTGACATTAATGAACACTGTGTCCTGAAGCTAATGCGCGCCGAATGTGTCGTGACACTAATGAGAGCTGTGTCGTGACACTAATGAGCTATGTGTCATGACGCTAATGAGCGCAAAGTGAGTCGTGACACTAGTGAGCGCTGTGTGGTGACGCCAATGAGCACTGAGGGTGTCCTGGCGCCAAAACCGTTTTCGTGACATAAGCTGAGTGCGTCGTGACGGTAAATAGAGCTTTAACGTGACGTTAATGAGCGCCGAGTATTTCGTGACACTAATGAGCCCTGTGTCCCCACGCTGATGAGTGCCGAGTATGTCCTTACGCTAAGTAGCGCTGTATCGTGATGCTAATGAGGAACTAATGTGTTGTGACATGAGCGCGGTGTCCTCACGCTAATGAGTGTCATGTGTGTCCTGCCGCTAAGTAGGGCTGTATTCTGACGCTAAGTAGCTCTGTGTCAGTTTGTTAAAGTTACTGAGGTATTAATTTACCGTGCCCCCCTCACCCCCGGAAAAAACGTGAAAATGGGGTGGGTGGGCTAGAAACAAATGGTTGATTTGTAAATAAATCGAAGGTAGAATGGAGGGAGGACAAACGTTGAGCTTGTCAGACTGGTCACGGTCAACACCCACCCCTAACTGGCGTTGAAGCCCCCTTCCTTCTCCAAGTTTTCCATTTCGTCTCTGCACCCCACCCCACCCCCCACCCTGGCCCATGCACCTCCACATCTCCAATTTCGTAGAACCGCCAGAGGCTTCGTCGATGGCTTTCCTTTCTTTGAGCGTCGGTTAGGCGTTCCAAAAAAAAAAAGAAGCGAATAAAAATCCCTGACGAGTGCGGACGAAAAATACCCCTTCTCGTCGTCTGGATCCATTTCGCCTCCGTTTTTCTAGTTGATGAAACGCTTTAACCCTCAGAAAAGGTTGTCCGTTTCCATTCGGAACCGCATTTTGCCTGGGGGGTGAGTCACGGGTGCCTCCAGCAGCCATTGGTATGATGAACGACTTTGTAATACCCCGGCGCGGGCCGCCACAGTCGGCGTCGTGTCGTTTGACGTTGATGTGTTGGCAGCAGGGTGGGGGGGAATGGGATACTCCCGCCATTTCCCGGGATAAATGACGGGACAGACAACACATGGGGTGGTGGGGGGAAGGAGGGAAGGAGGTTGCGAGAGGCATCACTTGTCAAACCGACGGGACCATTGTGGAGACCTAAAGGGAGGTAAGTGTCACACGATGTCCACCACGGTCCTCCGCTCCTTCAAGGCTGCAGGCCAGAGAGGATTCGCAACTCGAGGCGAGCCTCATAGGCGCAAGGATCGCAAGTCGCGCCACGTGGTGACGTGGGAGTATAGGCGATGACCCTTAGAAGCTCTGACGTCACTCTGGTGTTTTTCAAGTCTCTAAAACTCGCCTCTGAGGTAGGACGGCTGGGCGGAGTGATCGTCCCTGACGTGGCGGTGAGTCTGAACCAGAGGCGCGGAGACTGGAAAGGTTATCCGAAATCTTTTCCGCGGCCGAGATAGAGCTTCATAAACAAGCTGCCCTTCTGCCTGTCCCCGAAGCGAGCAAGCGAATATGGTTGTTCGCATGTTTGCTCATGCGCGCGGGATTTTTGCAGCGTTTTGACTTACCGGCCGTGTTTACAAGTGCTGGGCAATAGTATTTTGGCCACAATTTTCGGTAGTACTGTACGAGACTGCAAAGATAAAAAGAGAGAAACCAATTTCTAGCCTGGGCTACATATGTCTATATCTGACACGTAAACTACAGATGGAACACACAGGTTATGCGGGCATTTCAGCTTCTTTTGTGCACAGAAGCGCAGATAACGAGCGTACATGCATAACTCCACCCTCAAAATCACATATCGTAGTTGATTACCTTCCCTTGATTACCTTCGATGGGTTAGGTACCCATCCGCAGATCAATAAACCAACGCTTCGGAATCGAACGCCAGCCCTATTATCACTCGGCCATCGGCTTCCTCTCCCAAATGTATACGTGTGGGTTTTGTTGGGTTTTTTAAAATCCTATCAGCAAATGGGATCTTTTTCTCTCTCTCTCTTTCTCGTGAACAGTCTGGTCCACTTCAGTGTAAGGCTGGCAACAGCACGGGTGCTAAACGATCCACACCTTGTCCTTTTCCTCTAAAACTGCTGTTCGGCATGTCTGTCTGTAGGTCTGTTTTATGTATGAGTTTATATATGTCTGTCTGTACATATGGGGGTATGTATATAGGCATGTGTGATTGCAAATGTCGTATGTATGTATGCTTCTATGTATGGGTGTATTTGGGTATGTCTGCATGTGTATGTATGCCCTTAGTAGCTGAGTCAGCATGAACCATCAGACAAAATCTTCTGCTCCTCTTCCTCTTTTTTCTTCGTCATTGTCATCGTCGTTAAACGGTGTCCTCGCCATGGTCTAGTCAAGCATTCGGGGAACCCTTCCCTTTGCCCGACGCTATGTTTGTCATCCATTTCTCATGGCCGCTTCCGCTTCTGCACGCGCACGCAGTCGGTGAAGAGAAATGAACAATGAACATGTGACGGTGGGACTGGAGGTCACAGGTTAATGAGCAGGTCACGAGGGAGGGTCAGCCATTGTGGCAAGGACAGCAACCACGTCAGGGAAGCAGGGCTATGCACACGGCACGCATGACCTCGCTTTCGATGAATTCTCGGTGCTGTCAATCTGAAAAGGGTTTTTTTTCGGGGTTTTTTTCCCCCGTTTTCTGAGGAACGTGCACCCTCACAGGCTCGTGCATGCGTCTTAATTGTCTGTTGGAAAAGACAGCTGGCGCCAGTTCGTGAGGCGCTCAGAATGTAGTTATTGTTGTAACACGATTGCATCTGACGTAAACTGGAAGTTTAACATATATATATATAGAGAGAGAGAGTTATCGTTCTAAATTCAGTGGTGACAGAAAATCTACTGGAAAGGAGGTATGGATGGGTTGCTGTTGGAGGAATAGACCAGTAGAGAGTTTCGACGAAACATAGTTTGTGAAGAAAAACTTTAACGCGCTTCGACTGGCTGATTCGAAACCCAAAACACCTGGATAAACATCCGGTTTCTTGCTGGAGCCAGCCATTACCAGTAAACTGCATAATAAAATTAGATACACCTTAATAATGGTTTTTTTTTTGACTAGATGCTGACATTCATTGTTTCGGGGTCCATAATCGAATTTTTAAAAAAATCAAATTGCTTGTCAGATCGATGTCAAATGGCAGCTGCTCGACAAAATCGTCTCCATGATCCGCCATCTTCCAAAAGTGACCCTGATAAAACGAAAACATATGGTGGAAGTAAACAGTCACTGCGCGTGCGCAAGATGGCAGTTCTCGAAACTTTGTACTCGTCTTTTGTAGCCGTAGATGCGAAACGAGATGACTTAAAAAAATTATTTTTAACTCTGATTCGCGTGATTCCTTGAAGTTAGTTTAAGATCCTAATTTGTGGACGTATCTGGTTGAATCGTACCAGTAGTACCTATTATAGTATGGATAGTAATTTTAGTTGTAGTTTTTACATTTAGTTTAATAATACAAATTCAACATGAACTCATACAGACACATATACCATTGCAACAACATCGTCAACAACAAAATTCCTTCATTCATTCCAGCAGCAACGAAAGGTTGAAAGAGTGTGAACAGAGTTTCGACAAAGATTTCTGGAGGCCACACAAGTGCCTCGTGGGGAGCATTCTTTCGCTCGCCAGTCATCAAAGAAGGAACTGATCACTCGGCGAAAAACCTTGGCGCGAGATGTCACACACAGCACACTGAACTGGACGGAGGGGTCTGGGTCTATGGATGCCACCCACCATTGGCAAATGAAATTGCGTTACTGTGGTCACGTGACCTCTTTTATTCCGACTCTCGGGAGTTACCATTATTCACAAAGCCGGTATCGGTCGAATTTTTTTTCTTCGTCCTCACAATGACAAAACTGAAGAAAAAAACCTGACGAGCAACCACGAGGGAAGGAGAAAGGAGGATAGGAAAAAGAGGAGATGATGAGGGGAAAGGGCGTTTGACGCAGAGGTCACAAGAAGCAGACCATGCGCTGATAGTGCGACTGACTAGACACGATAGATCAACACGAAATGATAAGGTCTTGTATAAGATAAGCTTTTTACCACCGAACAGGCTTAATTAACTGTGTGAAGTACAGCCCCGGAATATTAATTATGTTTCCAGTGAGATTATCGTCGACAGAGAGAGAGAGAGAGCGTGGGGGTTGGTGGGGGGGGGGGGGCGGGGGAGAGAATGGCGGAGAAAAGTGGTGGAACGTGGATGACAAAGAAACGAAACGGAAAACTGGACGGTGTACATTTCTCAATATATTAATTAGTACGGAACACACACACACACACACACACACACACACACACACATGAAGATCATGCTTATTAAAGGCACTTATGTCAGATACTAGAGAGCGTAGGGTTTAGGGGAGGAAAGGACGGGAAATGGTTGATGCAGGTAAAGATGAGAGAGAGGCTGAAAGAGAGAGTCCAACAGACCAGAAATTTGGAGGGCTGTAAAACAAAGAGTTCGTAAGAACGTCGAAATTGTTCAAATGGGACACATTTTTAAAAAATCTATTGGTTATCGAAGATCATATGGAGAGAACTAGGTCGGAAAGTAGGGTGGGTGTGATCTTAGCTAGAAAGAAATCCACAATCTCTGCAGCCAGGGACAGTCTACCTGACACAATCAGGCAGCGAATCCCAGCAGCAACCCGGGCATGAAAGTGGCAAGCGAAGCGTGGACGGTGCTCAGTCATGCGTAGAAAGGTCTCAGTCGCGTGTGGAATGTTTCTAGCCATGTGAGAAATCACCATCCCTTTTGGGGGTCTATTTTAATCTTGGGAATTAGCAGCGCTCGGAACAATTAACAAGTCCAAGCGAGTGCGAAAACTACATTTGTTGAATCAAAGAAATTGTAGCGTTTAGCTGCTGTAGATCACTGTCGTATCTCTACGAGACTGACTGATAGATTAGTTTGGAAAAATACACCTAGACTGGGAGTGAGTGTTTGTGGGTATGTTTTAGTGGGGGTGCCTGGGAATCCCGTGAGCAGGAATTTTGCAATCGATAATTTTCAAACTGTGCGCACATTAGGCTTTAAAAAAAAGCCCGCACATAAAAATCTGAAGGAAATATTGACCAAACGAAACAAAACAACAAAACATAACAAAAATAACAACTAAATGTTTTTAATGACTCGCCTATACGCAAAATATTTTCGGTTTGGTATTTCATCAGAAGAAAATATTTGCTAACATTTGAACGAATGATTATTTTCCGTTCGGGAGATATAAACGAGATGCCAATGTGACCCAGGTTAATAAATGCTCTACCGTTTGTCATGATTTTCTTTCTCTTTATCGTTTCGGATAGGTAATTTTTGGGGGACGGTGCTCCTCTCGATGATATCGTATTATGAGGGGATGAGGTCCTATTCCTATGCAATGCATCGAAAAAAAACCCCACCAGACTGATAGCTACAGTAAGATGGCCTGTGTGAAGAGGCAGTTTAATGTTCGGGGGATGACAGAATGGAGTCTGCACAATGTTTAAAGGAAAACTTAACCTTAGAAGTAACCTGTCATGAATTGATGTTGTGAGTCTTGTTAACCCTAAATTTCAAGCTACAAAAGAACTGTTCACTTACAACCCAGCTTTTAATGCCGCTCATCGGCCTTACATGGAAGCCGCCATGTTGCCTTGATGAGTGACGTCAGTTACCCAGGCAGGGAGAAAGCTACTGCAGCCCGCAGCCGATAGCGCTCAAAGCAGCATCGTCACAGATATCGGGCAGACGTTTTTACAGCTGAACGCAGCACCGCGCTGACACCATACTACTCGAGCCGGTCAAATACATTTAAACTTTATCAACTCTTTTCTTGTAAAAACAAAAGCGTATTGACCAAAGTAGTGAATTTCGTTAAAATACTTCTTAGTAGAGTGCATTAATGAATAGATGAATAGGTGCCTATGTTTTTGCGCGTGGGTACGTCTGCGTGCGTGATTGAGCGTGTTGTGTGTTTATTAATCATTGAGTTTATTTATCAATATGTGTATATTCTAATGTCAGATGAACTACGATTGACATTTGTCCTTTGACATTATTTTTTCTTCTGAATAGCCTCCTGAGGGTAAAAGAATAAAGAAACTTGACTTGTTAGTGACATCGCTCTCAGCTGTAATCGTCTGTTCTCACTCTCAGGCTCAGCTTCCGTCCGGTCTTGCCTTACTACAATGCCTTTTTCACTGGCACACTTTGTATTGACAATTGTCGGAATGGCTCCTTTCTTTAACTTTGTCTTAAAAGTCTTGAAGCCAAGCGAAGCAGCCACATCATTGTCGTAGGTGCCTTGAAAGCACTCCCTCGTAAAATGGTCCTCGCACACGAGGTGCGATTTATGCCATTTATACTCTTTCGCATGACGAGGCAACTTGGCATTCTTAAAATTTTCAAGCTACTTTTTACAAAGTGCATAGGAATCTTTTGATTTTTCTGGATTCGGAATCCCAAAAAAGCTTTTGTGGCTTCCGTCTACATTAAACGATTTGCACTGTTCGTTTAAACACACGAACGCTTTGCACTGTGGCATGTTGAATAGTTCTGGGGAACTGACGTCACCAGGCCAGACGACAGCAGCGATATTTTGCTTTCATTCGCGAAAGAGTACCACAAAATGGCGACGTCCGTGTGCCATTATTTACCGAAATTAAAACGTGGATTGTATGGATACAGTTTGAAATTTATGGTTGACAAGACTCACAATATCAATATCTATGAATTCATCTCAAGTTGCGTCTAGGGTTAAGCTTTCCTTTAATTCCAGAAAATAATCCCTGACCTCTCCTTAACCAGCAGCCTTCCACACGTTCGTCTGCAGCGGTAACCGCAAAGCCCCCCACCCCTCCCGACTTACCATTTCCGTCGAACGGCTTTCGCTTATAGGGTACAGTAGAAGTGTGCAATAGTTCCCACATCCCTGGGGGACCATAACAAACACAAGTTCTGACGTCACTGAGCTACCATAACGTCTGACAAACGCTCAAAACTAAGTGGACAAGGAGTGTCTGACTTTTTCCACGTTCCACTTTAGTCACTGACGATGAAAAGATTCCACGAGACACGGCAAAAACCCGCTGCTTGCCTTTGATGTGCGCGTTCCTCTTTACGTCACCAAGATGGCTTCCGGCAGCTAGACACGCAGGGCTCTCTTAAGCTTTCGAGTCGTACGGGCTTGAAGGGTCTGTCCGCGGGTTCTTCAACCTGATTACTTTCGGTACCGCAACCATGTGCCTCGAGTTTAAAAGCCCGCTAGAACTTTCCTTTCGTACAGTCTGACAGTGGGGAAAGGGGACCTCGATAGCTCAGACGTGTATTGAACTCGTTTGTCAACGACCACAGGGTCACTGCGAATGCAAAGGATTATGTCTTGTAGTTATATATTGTGCAGATTCGCTGTGGCTATCTCTCGAGCGTTAAACTGTCTGACCGCAGTTGGAAAGATGTTTGTTGGGCAGCATGGCTGCAAGGGTGACCATACATAGGGCAAAAACAAGACGTTTAGGATGATTTCTTTTCATAAGTTTCTGTTTAAAAAAAACCTCGAGGTAGCAAGTATTTCGGATTTGTAAATTTCTTGAGAATATTGATCGTTATCGTGTCTTTGTACAGCTTTCCTAGGTCACATTCACCTTTTCCCCGGCCTCTACCAACTGCATCATGTCTCCGTGGTGAAATACGCTGTTCTGGGGCTGTCTTGTGACGTCATCATTAATTCATCTTCCAGTGGCTTTTATTTCCGTCTACAAATCTCACCCTGTCATACTCAAAGGTTAACTGCGAAAATGGCTTTCCACAAGTGCATGCACGCACACATAAACACACAGCGCACACACGCACCCAATTCTTCTCTGACTCGCTCAGCCTGCAGGACGTCCCGTGACGTCTGTGCCTCACCAGGTAATCCCTACAGTCCTCTATGGACCCGATGAAGGCGACTCAAAAAAAGAAGAAGTTTTCGCGTTACGCACATTCCCGATCAGAGATGCGTCATGGTGAAATCAAAAGCTACAAGAAGGTCGATGTGAGACGCTCTGAATGTGTACGTGTCTTTTCCTCTTGTTCAAATTCTACCAGCATGTGGGATCTGTTTCGTCTAACAAAGAAGTCCTGCGCAGTTCGACGATATAGAACAGACGCGCGTTGCAAAGACGCTAGAAAAAGTACAACTCTGCTAGCGAAAGCCATGACGTGCAGTTCCTTGCAGCGGAAACTAGACAGGCGAGCCAGAAATAGCTCAAATTCATTTTGGATGCTGAATTTCCCGCGGTGCAGCAGCTCAGAAAGTTCCTAGCTCTAACTCCAGCTTTTGTGGCCGCTTGGGGGCGCTGCCTTGCCGCCATGCAACGGACTTACCTAGCTTTTCTGCTGGTTTCTGCGAGAATCTAGCTTTTCTAGTGTCTTTGCAACACGCGACTGACTTGAATTCGCGACTATCTTCCTCGGCCACGTCCCGCTCGAAGCCAGGAGACTGCCTGATGAGAACATCACGCCGACATGACGTTGAGTACGAGACCCGCGGCGTCTTGACTCGGGGCGCTGGTTTCGGTTTAATGTTCAGCAAGCTGGTGAGAGTCATTTCAACGGGGGATTGGGTGAGGTGAAGGGGGGGGGGGTTGATTCCGAGGTTGAAACCAATTGGGAGGCGAGGAAGCTTTTGACGCGTCTGCCGGTGAAAAGGATGAACTCTGAATGGTGTCCGATTGTCCTACCAGGCCGAGGGCGCCTCCTAAGGGTGTCGTTGAAGAGAACATTGGATGAGTGAGACTAACGAACATGAAAACTGAAGTGCAGACTTCTCTTTCTCCCCCTTGTGTGCCCATGACTGTTCGTAGAGGCACATCGGCGGAAAAACAAGCAGCGCGATCTTTCAGGTCTTTGAAGACTGCAGCGCATCAAATAATGTTGGTCAGGCATGCATCCCGATAAAAGCGAAAAATGAAACATCCGACTGGTGCTTCGAGCATAACCTGTATTAGCTAAGAAGAAGCCAGACCAAACTAAGTAACAGAACAGGCCAAGGCAACGGACGGGGGCATTAACCTTTCTTAGAACCCAACACAACTAAATATAGTAAGATAAAATATAAAATATAGAACACAGGAGGAAAAGAAAAATGATGACACTGTGTTTTGTTTTCCTGCTGTCTTTTCGTTCACCTACTTTTATATTTGATATTTTTATTGTACAATATTGACAGTTTCTGATGGTGTAATACCCTGCAACGTTGGCTTTTGTCTATCTTAGTATTTCAGCTTGCCTTCGTTTCCTTGTTGGGAAAACCGAACGCAACAAGCCAATAGACAGTGTCAAATGTAAAAACCAAAATTAATACGGGAAAAGGAAGCTCTATGGCAATTCTTCATCTCGGACGCACACTCTAAATATTTTAAACACTAATTACATGTTAAAAGTGTTAAAGCAGGTGCACAGTATGTGCTGCGTGTGCATACAGTATGTAAAATGTGTGCTACACGTGTTCTAAGAGTTCTTAGCATGCCCTGCTTTACCGAACACTTACTTCTGGCACACATTTGGAACATTATCAGAACACCATTTGTACATTTTCCGCCCATTTGAACACTTTCGCGGACACAGACCAGAACACTTTTAACATGAATTTAGTATCAACACATCTAAAACGTTCTAGATCAATTTAAAATGCGTTGTTTCGATAACAAAATAGGCGTTCTAACTTCAACACTTCTTGTCTGCAGTGCACGCAAGAAAGCGGAAGGTTGGGACGAAAGGTACACATAACATGGCCCTTTTCAAGTCTCGGTCTCAGCCCGCAGGACGTCTCATCATGAGCAACAGAGAAGCAGACAATCCTTTGTCCAAGTTCCTGTCGGATACATCGCTACCCCGCAGAGGGGGGAGGTCGGGGGCCAGCAGGGAGGAAAACAACTTTGGACAAAAGCGAGGCCAGGAAGGATAACTCTAAAAGCAGACGACTTGCTGATTGAGGCTGCCAGCAAAACGAACGCGGTAAAGGGGGGGGGGAGGTGAAGGGAAGGAAGGAGGAGACGGCTGGGATGTGACGAGGGAAGTGAGAAAATCGCTTTATCCAGTCTGGAACGAGGAAAGCAAGGAAGACTATAGATACTGACGTCAAAGCTTACGATGCTAGACAACTGGAGACACGGCATTACTTCCTAGCGTGTCTTGCGTCTACGAAACTCGCTGCTGGTGGGTTTCTCGTCCTTTGCTCGTTTGCTGGCGGCTGTTTTGTCGCTGTCGTGGTCGTGAGCGCCTGAGCGTTGGATCCAAACTAACGCAACCACAAAACACCGACAGAAGCCGGAACAGGATGTTCAAAGACTTTATTCAGGGCTACAAAGCCTTTCAGAAAAGAATACTCCTCATGCCACCCCTTTCTGCCTCCAGGTTCTTTAAATGAGGTAGGGGCTGGAAACTAGTGGAGCATTTAATGGAAAAATAATATTATTGTCCTTCCACTTCCTTCGCTGACTTCGGAAAAGGTGTGAAGGGCAGGGGTTGGGGAGAATTCTTTCTGGGAGCCTATTTTTATCCGGAGACCAGCATCTGTATTTACTCAGTTAGCCTTGCCTCACTCGGGGAAAATCCCTCTAGGAGAAGAAAAGAAAATCTGAGCTGAAAGAGTTTCCAAAGCCAGCCTCGGTAAATCCAGTAAGAACATTAAGAACATTGTGCATCCCACCCCCAGGATTTTGTAGGTGGCAGAGCACAATGAATGCAGTCAAGCTTGGCCAACCTTCCACAGGCACTGGCAGGCATTTGGTTATCAATGGCACGGAGACAAGGACGAAGTTGGGATTATTATTTCAGTAACCGCCGGCTTATCGTTGTGCTTATTTATTCATGGGGCGCAGTGGTTTTCCGGGTGATAAGGCCTGTGCCTCCCCCTAGATAGCTGCGCACCACGAACAATTACAGTTCACGGAGTACGAACTAACTCTAAGCCTAGTGCCTCGTAAAGTCCACGGGCCAGACAGGTTGGTCCGTACTACGAACGGAGGGGGTCCTGAGACGAAAGAGGATGATATATCTGGGTCCCTAGATGTCAGAAATGCTATCTCGCACTGGACGGCACGTAGCGTTCTGTAATATGGCCCGGTGATATTAAACCCTACCCCTCTAAATACAAAACCTTACCCCTATAAATGCAGTTCTATACCTCTACAGTATAGATCTGCATTTTACACCAAAAAAAAACTCTTACAGCTATCCTCGTGTCTTGATGGAATAATATCTATTTTCGACAACAATCTATCAGATACTTTTTTTAAATATACCGCCAAGAAGAAAATCGTCTTTATATCATGAGAAGGGGTTTATGGTCCCTTGTAGCGCTAACTTGCCCAAGCAGCTTGGGGCTTCCTGATACGTGGTTAACTACAGAAAAGCCAAAACTTTTGGTGTATAGTAAACTACACTACACCCACAGGAGAGCAATTTTAGCGCATTAGGAATGGCCACTTACAAATCAATTGATCCACGAGTTAGGTAAGTCGGTTGGTGGTACCACATGGGATGGGAAGGGTTGGTCCTGATTTTAGATTTGCTGCTGATACAAAGAAATATTTTTTTCTTGGGATCAATTCGCGTAGGTTAGGTCTGGATGTTTTATTCACGGTATCTGGGGTTCTGGCCCATACATAATAAGGACGTAGCGGCCATTCTTTAAACAGCAGCAACCTGAAGAAAGCGATAATTTTCGTAAACCTCTATACATTATCTAGGCTACGCAAAAAATAGCACATCATTTCCCTCGTTTGAGTTAGCAAGTATGTTGAATTCTATTTCCTGTTTATCAGAGTATCTGGACTGGTCTAGTCGACAGCGTCGTTAAGGTTTTATGTTTGAAGCATTTCTTCTGCCATGGTACCGAAGTTTTTTGAAGAATAGACTCAACAATTTCATTGTTCTCAATTAAGCACATCAATATTAAGTTATATAGTTCAAAAATTGTCATCATTGGGTTGTTCAAAAACATCATCATCTATCATCATCATCATCATCATCATCATCATGACGACGAAAAAAAAAGAGAAGAAATTACGGACCCATCACGTAAACTTCATTCCGATGGTTCCTGGGTCAGCTAACAAAATTAGAGGGCACTTTGTAACATCGTTTCCTCTCTCTTGCCTTCAAAGCCATTAGGACACACGGTCAGCGGGTCTGACGTCACGAAGAAACTCCCGACTCATTGTCAAGGGAATATTAAATCAAGGCAGAAGAAGGAAGAGTTGGGGTGGAGGAGAACGGACTACCTTGCACAACTGGCTGAGAAACGGTTGGAGCTCATCAGGAAAAGATTTCCACGAAAGTCTCAGCGAAGCCATAACAGTAATGATAATATGTTTGCTCCGTGGAAAGAGGTCATAAAAGGCGCAGAGATTATGCGACTCGGGTTTCGCTCCCAGTCCGCATGAGAAGCCCAGCATTTTAATCTTAGCCTGTCATAAATCTGCCTGCCCCCTCCCACACCCTTGCCTTACCGCTGTCTCTCTCCAGACCAGGCAGCCGTGACGGGTTTCAAAGGATTGGATGAGAGACCCGTCAGAGGGGTGCAAGAAAGGTACGGACAAGCCAGGCTGGCGCGTCAGTTTTAACGACAGAGGCAAAGACACAGAGAGAATTACAGCTCAGAGATAACGACACCGTACTCCTGGGGAGGTGGGGGAAAAGGAAAGGTGGGGGATTGGTTGAAGGAGAGTGGACGCAAGGAGTTAGGTCGCCAGAGAGTCTGCCTAGCGTCGTCACAGCGGGCTCTCTAGGCAATGCCAGTCGCAAGCGATCAGCGGTCACGGTAGACGGACGAACCCTCCAACCGTAAGAAGCAGACGACAGAATTAGACCGCGCGTCGACCACGATAAACGCGTTAGCCCCTCTGACCCCAGAAGCTGTTTGCGAGCTAGTCCCGTCTTTTGTAACACAGCTTTGTCAGCGAGACGCACATCGGAGGGGCTGGATAAACTCTCCGTACAAACAAGACAGCCTCGTGTGCAAATCTTCGGTGTTATCCCTAGGCTCAGAACACAACTGAAAACTTTTCAGTGAAACTATTCACAGGCTGTCAGTACAATCAATCGCAGAGCGACGTCACGTGACAGTCACGACCTATCCCTTGAACACCACCCCAGAAAGGGCGTAATTGTAACCGCGAGAAACGTGAAGCCTTTCCCTTCCACATAGATTAGCACCATTCAAACCCGTACACAAAACGGCTAGAGATGATATGTGTAAGTATAGCTGTGGCGAGGCTCACAGACCGACACCTTATTTAGACCGTTGTTAAGTCACAAATGGACGAAAGTTTAATACCTGTGGTAGGTCTGACAGGATGTCTGGTGATTTATAGCTGTGGTAAGTCTGACGGGCGACTTATGGCTGTGGTAATTCAGCATACTGCTTTGGTTCGGGTTGCACGAGGTCCACATCCCCTGATCATACGTATCGTGCACGTAAAATATACAGCGCAAACGGGCCTCCTAGGACAGCAAGGGCAGACACCAAGGATTATGCAACCCACCCCTATAGCGGTGCATGTCACCAAGATAGATTTTAACTTGCCGGTACGGATTCTGATATGCGTTCTGTCTCCAAAACTTGCATTGGATATGGGCGTCTGGTCTAGTGGTCTATACAGTGTTTTCGATATTCTGATGTCTTTGCGAATGATGATGACGTTGAAACAGAAATCAGCAGCTTTTGCCCGAATACTTTGCATTGGATTCGAGTGTCTCATGTAGTTTCCCCAAGCGAACAACTGGAGTGTCCGAATGGCCCCGGACGGACGAGACACCGAACCACGCGCCCTCTGCTCCACGCGTGCGTCAGTCTTCAGCGTCTGGTGTGTGGTTCCAAGACGTCCGATGTCCTTGTGCCCGGTGACGGCGCAGAAACAGCGAACGTTGCCCGAAAATGTCCAGACCATTCAGTCGACTGGCGTCCACACGAACCGTATGTCCGAGCACAAACCTTCTGCATTTCTGTGGTCGGAGCAAGTCACCACGGAAAGTCAACAAAACAAGGAAAGTCAACCTGTAGAACGTGCGTGAACCTTGAACGTTCTGCGTGCAGTTGTCGAGCGTATTACGTCCTTGTGCACCATGACGCTGCAGAAACGGTGGCACGGAACGTGCAGAGAATGTGAGAGTGGGGTGTGGGGTGTGGGGTTTCCTACGCACAAGTCTGTGTACTTGATCCACTCCCCACGGAAACGAACAGAATGAAGTTCATTCTCAGACCAAATTATACCTATTATTGGATTCTGTTACTTCGCCGTTTGGACTACATTTAAAGGTACTTCCACGCATAATAACAAATCCACGAAACACGTACATATTGCTAAATGTCTTAGAATGTACGCTTTATTTTGAATTCAGTTTATTGATTTTTTCTTGGGGTTTTTGATGGCAACAAATCTTCATAGCATCAAGAAAACACGTTTTAATAAGTAATAAACGCAGGAATTTTTTTTGGGTCTCGAAAACTCTCTCGCAGTCGTCGGAGACGTTACGACAATGATAGGCATCCGAAAAAACTACTGGGCTTCCTCACTGCGACGTCACCAGTTTCCCAAATCTCAATCTGCGGAGGGGGGTGCAAGATCCTGGAAACGCGCCTATTCAAGAGCATTTTACCACAGCATACTTAGGCTAACGAAAATTCAATGAGTTATTCACTAAAGGCTAGTAAATTTGTTCATAGCTCTGATAAATACGCGTATTGAGAGTCTGAGAAAGATTGCAGCGTGTTTCTTGTCTTAAAACCGAGTGTCGGAGTACCTTTAAATCGAACACTAGGTACGCGTGCGAATCTGTCCGCCAGAACCTCAGATCCACTTCAGAGGGTCAGACAAAATGTGCTGAATCACTTTTTAATGCATCGTCACTGCGTACGACACCGAAGACTCACAGTAACTGTAACCAGACTGTCGCAACCACTGCACGTGTTTGCGGCTAATTGCCTATCACTGTCAGTGCACCGTTCGGGTTACCTGGGGCACTCAGTTCAGTTGGGAAACGGAATATTAGACTTCTAAAACTGTCGCACGTTTTCGGACTTACAGCACAGGGTCCTGTTTCTGCTTGGTCGTTGTTCTCGAAAACAATGGAAAATGAGACACTCTACACCAGTCGCTCATAACCCATAACCCCTGGAGGGGGGATCATTACTTCAAGAGTTTCCTCTGATGCCTCCAAGGTCGATACAAGGTCCACATGTTACGCTAGAGTGATCTACCTTGGGGTCACTGAGTGCTGTCAGGTTGAATTGCGAAGACTGCATGACTCTGACCCTTGGATGGAGTTTCTTGTAGTGGGTGGGGTGGGATCTTCGAAATGTAAAGGCGACGCAATTGTCATTCCCCATGAGAAATCTCCAGTCATGTTGCAGTGTCAAAATGAGGAGGCCACGGGTGTTGACGTAATCAAATAAACCTTTAGTGCAGAAGTACCGAGGTCCCGCGACTTGTAATCCTCAAGGGCTGTAATCTCCTGGCGTAAAGTAAGTCTGTAGTTCCGTGGCAGAAAAAAAAGATATGCGTATTTATTGGAAACGCGCCGTCAAAGGCTCAGGGACGGAAGAATAACAATTTTAAGAAAAATCACTGTGGAGAAGGAGGCACCTAAAAGACGTGTACAAGATGGCTACTGGGAAGAAAGTCAGTTGAAAACAGGCAGACGATGAAATCAGGAAGGTGTTCAAAACTAGGAAGATTTGTCTCTGTGTGTAAATACTCTCGTGAAGAAGTGATAACTTCTACAAAGATTGAATATGTGTGTCCACACATTTAATATGGTTTCTTTATTGTTAGCGAATGTTCTCTTAAGTATCTCTATCAATGGTGGTTCTGTACACAGCCAGAAAATGAGGCTGGTAGATCTGGTAACAGTAACATAGAAGAAAATTTGTTCTGCTCGTGTACGCGCTCGCGCAAACAGAGAGACAGACAGACAGACTGACACCCAAGCACACAAAGTCGCATAAACAGACATACAGAGACACACACATGTGCACACACACGCGCGCGCGCGCGCGTACTCGCACACAGACAAACACGCGCGCACGCTCACAAGAGCAAATGGTCCTATTGTCTTACCGTTGACAGTAGCATGGCACCTCAAAGAGGTGGAGTGAGGAGGGAGGTGTGGGGAGGAGAGCGGAGGGAAGGGTCGGAGACAAAGCAACATCAGAAACGCGTCGACCGGAACTGAACAGTCTAGGGTTAATGCCAGCGGGGGCGCAGCCGGTGTGCTTTTTGTTCGTTAATGGCTTCGTCTTTTGTTCACAGGTAGGTCACCTGGTAATGCACTAACTGTTCTCGGGACGCTGAGGACTTGGCGTCCCAGTCGACTCCCTCATTCACTTACAGGCGCGCGCACGCACGCACACACACAAGCCAGCGAGAAATGTACTCCTTTTCATCTAAACAGCTACACCTCACGATACATTGACGTACACGTCATAGCACGGTAGTCACCCCCTACCTCATTCTCTCCCCAGTACCCAAAGCATGGGGAACTGCTAGCTCACCGGGGCAGGAAAAAAAAAAAGAGGAGTCCGGGTTGGGGTGTGATTATTTTACAACACTTGCCGCGTTTGTAACAAGGGCTCGGCCCTCTTCACCTTACACTCTTGTCGTCAAGCCTGCTTGAACTTTATTCGCACGTCACCACTGCAGCGGGCTGCGTTACAGAGGTGCCTGCATGCACCAGGCGGACCATAAATGGCAGCGAAGCGAATAAATGGGCAAAACACACAGCTCCCCTCCTCTTCATCCACCGGCCTCACCCGCCTCTTTTATGGGTCTTTTACAACCCTTGCTTCCAGATTGCTCGTGCGCGGTGCAAGTCTGGAAAGCGATGGGTGAGAATTGGGTATTTCGGAGTGCGAGGGAGGAGGAGAGGTGAGTGGGTGGGTGGGAAGAAGCGAATGGGGGTGGTGAGGAGAGGAGAATGGATTCTTGCAAAGGGGATCTGGTAATCATGGGTGAGGTGTCGTGGGTTTACCTCGTGGCAGATTTTTGAAGCTGTAAACTCAATGTAAAGGCGTTGTGTTGTCTTTGTTGTTGGTTGTACTGTGGTTGGTGTTTTGTTCATGAAGACACACGCGCCCTGTCTCTGTGAGTAAACATCGCCTGGAGGCGAAAAGAGGATTAACTGACCATCTTCAGGTCTCCATTCTGATGTTGTCTTAAGTTGAGAGAGAGGGGGGAGGAGAAATACTCCACTAGTCTCGTGCGCTCGAGCTCGGCTCATAAATCAAGAACATCGTTCCAGCGGAACCGAACATCTCACAAAACAATTACCCACGCAGTCTCTCGCAGAACCGAGGAGGAGCAAAATTTTCCATTTTCCAAGCGTAAAAAGCTTGTTCAGCCAGTCTAATGTTTCCTTAGCGACTGCGCATGCCGGGGAGTTTATTCGACAAATCAATGATTGGCGCTTCTCGTCTGACTGCCCGTGGCTGGTGTGGGCGAACTCGCACGATTCCTGCTTGAAGCGTCAAACATACTCGGAGTACAGTAACACGTTTTATAGACGCGTGTGACATATTATGTCACGCGAGCGACATATTAAGTTAGTCACGGAGTGACATAAGTTAGTCACCACCTATAGCACAACATCCTTCCTGGTGCTCGAGCGTCTGGCAAAGGCACCTCAGATCTTTAGTCTGCTTTAGCCATGTCCACATACCCAAGTCTCTCAAAAGTGTAGAATCTGTGGGTCTTTTTATTTTAAAAAAATTCCATATCGCATTTAGCGGAAAAGGTTAGACGGAAGTTGCGGTTAATATGGCGAATAAGGAAGTGTCTCTTTCTACATGTAATCCTCGTCATCAGGTATAAACAGCAAAGAGGCTCTGATTTCTTTCCCGAAAATCCCCCTGATTAGGTATCGGGTTGTGCTGCCCGAGACTAGGTTTCCGCTTGGTGATGAAATAGATGGCTGCGGTGATATGTGGATCTCTGTTACATACACCCGGACCGGAACTGACGTCTCTATGGCAGACAGATTTCCACGGAAGTGCCCTTTGCATCTGAGCTCATATCCCTGCTGTTATACCGGGATTTGTGTGTCACAAATACATTATACCGGTATATTACGCCGGGTTTGGGTATCAAATGCATACATATCTAGCATACATATCTAGCATGCATATCTAGCAGCAGTCTTTTCCCTTTTTTCCTTCCCCACTCTTCTACCTCTCCGTTCTTCCTTCCCACGCCACCTCCACCCCCCAGCTCATGCGTCTTGACCTTGAATATGGATCCAGAAATGTGTCGTTTGTAAACAAAACATTAAAGGATTCTGCACGTAAAAGGGAAACAGCGTCATCCAAGATGTTTTCATTTAATATTTTTAGCGTCTTTGTGATTGGCTGGCGTTCTCCCTCTCGTGCTGCGCATGCAACCAGATAAGTATATGCACAACCCTGTGACTAGGGTGGAACGAGTTCTGCTCGTGGTAAAAACAGAATCTGCATGATGTAGGTAAGGTTATTTTCAACGTCAGTTACAGTATGTGTAAAATGGATAAGATGATAGGTCCCGCTCATGATACGAACAAAACAAATCATGATTGTGAGTCTGAAGAATTCTGTGTGACAGCTCCAGCCTCTATTCCCCCCCCCCCCATCACCTCAGATGACTGCTTCCTCTGCCACACACAGGCACGCGCGTTCCATTCCTGTGGCGCCTACAGTGGTCTCAAAAAACAGCCCCTGTTTGATGAGGGATAGAGGCAGTCCGATCAGCTACTTTGTGGATACTTGTACAGAGGATAGCACCTAGCTGTAAGACAGTTTTGTTGCGCTTACGGCCCTGATGCTGCCGTGTGATATCTCCTGTAGGGTCTCCCCCGCTGAAGTCTACCGGACTGTCCGCAGCTCTTGCGAGAATGGGCCGTTAGTCTCGCAATGGCCGAGTTACTTTTAGGTCAGCCCCGCCGGGAAGTGAGTCGAACTAAATCAATCAGCGCGGGCAGGCGTCACTGTGGAACGCGTCCAGCAGTTGCCACGGTAACGCCATCACGCCCCACCGCCCGCTTGTCGTTCCCTCCCTCCCTCTCTCACTCAGTCACCCTTGGGACACAAATGACTTCAATTTTTAAAACGAAGTCCACTCTTTCTCAGTCCCCACTATGGGGCTTTCGATGGTGTGTGCCGATCTGCCGATGGTGGGGAACAACTGACAAGGGACTTCGGCGGCCCGAGCATGCGTGGGGAGGGGACAAACGATGGCGGCTGGTGCTCACCGCACTTTTTCTCTCTCCCTTCCTTTCCCCCGTGTTCTGTGGGGCCCAGTTTACCCCTGTACCTTTTCTTCTCTTCTCTCTGACTTGACCTTCATTACCAAGGA
Organism: Lanistes nyassanus; assembly: GCA_004794575.1. Classification (NCBI taxonomy): domain Eukaryota; kingdom Metazoa; phylum Mollusca; class Gastropoda; order Architaenioglossa; family Ampullariidae; genus Lanistes; species Lanistes nyassanus. The sequence goes on from SMGT01006903.1 coordinate 751,052, forward strand.
GCCTCTGAGGAAAAAGTCAGAACAGCACCTTCCACGTTTTGTTACACATAATTCTATAACATTATAACGATGTTTACATTTCCCAGTGAATCCCTTTTACCTTCTGTCCCAGACGTATTCATTAAAAAGGGGAGGGGGAGAGATGAATACACTGTGGATATTTTGTATGTCTTCATTCCAAGCCGAGGGTGAAAAAAAGAACAATAAGACTTGTAACACTTGTCAAACTGTTTTCAGAAAGACAGACCATATGTCTACGACTGTGTGTTTTAATAATTTTCTGTTTCAACTCCTTGGGACTGAACTTTCTGGGGGAAACTTAAATTGCAGTAACTTGAACTTTTTTCAAAGTTCATTTTTTTTACCTTAACTTAAAAACGTTCCTTACCCTCAGCTTAGGAACATATTACCTTACCCCCACCCTAGCCCCATTTCATTTTCAGAAGCCAATAACCACCTCAGATTCTCTTTAGATTCAGCTTCCAGTTTCTTCAAGCGCCACAGTTCTCTTGCCAGCTTTCTGCACATCCTTCTAATGGTTTTCACAAGGCTTATCAATATGCATTCAGTTTTTTGTTTGTTTGATCTAAAGAAATAAAATTCTGTTTTCATCAGAGTTCCACTTTAGCTACGTTTTAGGTTCGTGCCCATTTGCAACGATACCAGAATTAACTGGAAGAGTTCTCAAGAAGCTGTGTTGGCAAAAACCCAGTCTTAAGGGACTGACACTGTCACAAAGTACACCGACCAACTTTTTATTACTACGTCTTAAAAATTTGCCCTTTTTGTATTTCTGCAAAAAAAAAAATCCCCACATTTTTTAACACCAAGAAACCAACAAGAAAATCCCCCAAGGGCCAGTGACGTCATGAACAGGACACGCCTGCCCAGATCCTATGTGCTGACGCCACGAGTCTGGCAAATCTGATTATCATTCTAGTTTTTTTTTAAGGCGCTCTGCTTCATACTTGAAACGTGCTGATTGAAATGTATTCCACCAAAGCAGATATATCCACACTTATATCCATGTGACGACTTGTTCACCAAAGACAAGTAAATGTTCAGAATGTAATGGTAACTGTGATAAATATGTGTGTCTGGTGTTTTAAAAGGATTGCTAAAAGTTCGTCGTGAAAGTTTGTGTCCACGTACCTTTAAACGTTCTACATTGTAAGAGCTGCACGCACATTTTTCTGTTGTTTTGTCTTTGTCTTTCTTTTAAACCACTTTACGCTCTCTGATTAGAGAGAAGACCGTTGAAATACAGTTGCACTCCCTTCGCTGACATATCAGCCCCAAATATCGCAATGGGGAATGAAAAGAAACCCGTCAGGCTGAAGTTGCAGGACCGTGGCTGGCTGCCGGGACAATATTGTAAGACCAATATCAGACGACGTTCATCTACAATCATGACACGGCCAGCCGTGGGCCGGACTAATCGCGGGGTAAGATTAATCCCGGGTCACCGCCGACTGTCCTGGCCCCGGCATCTCATCGCGCGCCTCCCCCCTCATTGCCCTCGCCCCCTGCGCGCGTGCGAGTGTTCCTGTCCCCTCCAGCCCCCTCCCAACTTTTGTCTCGGACGCAGTCTAATGGATTCTGGGGAAAATTAACTTTCAAGGATGCACCAGCCCCAGTGATGGATAGCGCTGTCAATGAGGTGAGAGAAAGAGTGCTTGGTCAAAGCGCGCAAAGTCGAGTTTTAAGGGGGTTGTCCAAGTTTCGTGTCGGTTGTTAAAACCCTTATTTTTATTTCTTAAAACATACTTTAAACTGGTCATCTAGCACGTTAAGTGACGTATTTCTATGCTACGACAATGAATTGCGTGAAAATATGCGACGTCGTCCTAGGGTCAGATTTAAAAAAAATCCATTTCGCGGAATACAGATAACCAAGTTCTATGAACAGATTTAATTGACCTTTGTCCTAGAGACCTTTTCGCGAATTTTTACGCTTTACTCAATTACATTTCCACCTAATTTTTAATATCTAAAGATTTTAAGGAGATCACTTTTTATTTATATTCTTGCATAGTTTAAAAAATTTGAAAGAAATTGGTCGTTCTACCTTTAGCACGAACAGGAATGAATGTAAATGCACACTAATAAGGGTAAAGGGTTCCCGTACTGTTTTTTGGTCGTAGAGGAGATGGGGTGTATGAGACCCCCACTTTTTGTGGGCCAGTATCACTTGCTGCCATACCTTCCATAATCCATTGGTCATGTACCCAGTCTCAGCTGGGTCAACTAGGGGGAGTGTGGAACTGATCGCAGGTATTAGACCCGCACCTTGAGATTCGGAAGTGAACGGTCAAATCACTCGGCCCTCCGTCCCCCCTCCCTCCAACACACCCTCGAACCAGTTTATAAAGGTCCACAATCCACTGACAGTGTCTCTTTAAAGGGCGGACGGACAGACGGGAAACCCTGAGATCTCCATGGGAGCAGAGTTAGATTTTAAAGACCCCAGCGTGGGGTCAAACCGAAATCAAAGAAAGGAAATACAACAGTTCGATCCAAGGACAGCATTGCGATGTTTTATTTCAGTTTTTCTTTCTTTGATCTGCAATTAGCGCCAGTCCATTATCTTGTGCTGTCGGATTGCAGGATGGGGAGGGGGGTGAGGGTGGGGGTGGGCGGAGTGGAAGGACCAGACAAGTGGTGACATTATGGCGGGAAATTATGCCGGTGTTGTAATCAGGGGCTAATAATTTTACTCTGATTAAAATACCTTCATTACAAAGGACAGTTTATCAGCCTCCCATCTGATCCAGTCTGCAAGGAGTGTGGGTAATAAAATGCAACGATATATCGGTTGGGCAGCGTTTGTCGCGCGCAGGGCCTTGTGCTAGCGAGAAAAGTATCGCGCCTTTTGCAGAAAGCACTAGGACATCAGTTGTGAAAGTTTGCCGCTTCACGTACTCACACGGAGGCACAGAGATGTTGACGGACGCAAGCACCCCCACACCGAGTGAGTCAGTGAGTTAATGAGTCAGTCAGTCAGTTGGTCAGTCAGAGTGTTTTTTAAACAATCTGTCGAGCTGCATCTGCATTATTAATATCGCACAACATTGTGGCTTGATTTAAAAAAATTGAAATAAAGTTTACAATGCCTCGATTCGATTACCCTTGCATAATCCTTGTCAGCCGGTGATTAAAAATAGTGTGTGTGTGTGTGGGGGGGGTTGTTTGTTTGTTTGTTTTGCATTTGATCGATTAAAACTACTGACTGACATGCCATCTTGTTTTTCCACCACCGAAGTGAGCAGGGCAAACTAGGACAATCAAGAACCGCTGACTTCCAAAAACGACGGAGTGTTTCACGACTGGTCAGCTGACTAGGACTGAACAGGTCAACTGACCTCTGTATTCTGAGAGCTTCTATCAGCGCCTGTACCGAGATGTTCGATCAGAACAGTGGGTCTCAGTCTGCTGGTACTGATCTGTATCAGATATGGCTACAAAAAGAAAGAAAGAATTTAAATAAAACAAGATGGGGCGGGGAAGGGAGAGATCTATTTGAAAAGAAGCGAAATTGCTCGCCAATCACGCAATAGTTCTCACAATGGTTGTCCAGCCCGAACCCAGTTCCGAATCGAGAGTGATCGCCCCTGATCTGGCTCATCATATGCGCCCTCACGCTTGCGGTCGTGCTTGCGAGTCGCGCGAAGCCAGTCACGTGATCTCGCGATGCCGTCTGCATGCATGTCGCCGTTAAAAGTGAACGAAAAATAAAAGCAGACTTTTTTTTTTGCAAGTTTTCCTTGAGATTTTTTTAATCTGTGGAGGTGGGTGGTAGAGGTGTTTGCTACAGTATCGACTTAATTTTTAAAAAATCTTGAATTGATGTTCGTTACCTGTTGTATAGCGAAACCGTGATCTTGACAATTTTGAACGTCTGATGTCAATGTTAAGTGCTTGATGCACGTGTTCTTCTGTCCACGTGGATGTAACGATATTTCTACTGATTTCTGATACTGCGAAAGCAGCAGTCGTTGTTGGTTCAATCGCCTGTCACCTTGAAAGAAAACCGCAGTTTTAAATATAAGCATTGTTTCACTCGCCGTTTCGAAGCCGAATCAAATCCTGTCTCGTCTACACTCGCTGCTCACTTTGCCAAGCCTTACGCGCAGCTTCTGGCTTTGTCTGTCTCCTTGGGCAGGAGAGCTGTCCAGCAGGAAGTCTGTCCAGCGGAATTCCAACCAGAGGCTCGAGACACCGATGACGTCAGAGAAACTTCCTCCCCAGACGACCGGGGCTCCATCTGCACTTCCGGTTTGAAGGGAAGCTGGCGACATCCAAGCTGCCGTCATGCGAGGGGACTGCCAAAGTGGAGCGGGCGGGACCCTTTGATCGAAGCGCTAGTACACCAGTGGTGTAGACAGTTGCTGGCCCGCCAGTGCAATTCCCTGAAAGTACGGCGAAGGCCAGAAGCGAGCTGTTAGTGTGAAACTTGTGTTCTTGAAGAAACTGACTATTCAGCTCAAAATTTCCTCTTCTTCGGCAATCAGTGCAGTAAGTTCCCACCTGTCGTTTGTAGGCATCACATTCTTTCTCTAAAAAAAATATCCAGGAAGAGAAGATTATTAAAGAGAAATTATCCACCAAAATGAAACGAAGTCGTTAATGGACCCTGTTGGACTAGCCCCTGAAAACTTTCCTAAAACTTCGTCGAGTCGTGTGAACCTCGCATTTAAAAACTAGCAAAATCGCGCGTTGAACAATTTAACTGAAATATTCGGAGTTCTTTCTGTCAGTCCAGTTCACAGGCATTTTCCACCGTCATTTGCTCTAACAGTCATTTCAGTAATTATCTGGTTCTTTACCGCCACTCTGCAGTAATCACATAATCAATGGCCCACAATAAAATGCCAGACGCGTAAACTAGTGTTAGCTCCCCGTGAGTTTACAAATTTCACAACACTCATATACCTTGATATATTCTTAGACATCATGCCACGTTCGACCTCTCAGAATCTGTCTATATACTCTCCAACTCCCCCCATCCTCTATAATGATGAAGACGATGAACGAATTAACCTACCTTAAGGGGCTCAAAAAGTTTTCAACATAGCGAATAAAAACAATACTAGAACCAATCTGTAACCAACCCACAGCACAGGTTATCTATTGCCATGAGTATCTTTGAGTAGGATTTTAATAAAACATGATAGCTTTGTAAGTAGTCGTTTGCTTTTGTTGAGACTAGGCGATGAAGTTTATAAGAATTAGAGCGATTTCTGTATAAATGAAGTAAACATTTCTTTCGATCAGCATTAAATTTATCGCAGCAAACTTATTAATGGTACTCATCACCGATGTTGTTACTATCGTAGAAATGACAAATTCTTTTTTCTCTGGGTATTCTCTGTATTCTGAGCGTGAAAGCTTCATCCATCTGATCTCTCTGATAGTCACGAGTTACCAGGCTAGCCAGCACTTTCCCCGTTCACTGCGGAAATAGCCGCAAAGTTACCGTGCTCGTGGGATGCCTTCAGCGTAACCAGGTACAAGACCTAACTTGATGGGGGACACTTGTAAGTGGTTCCTACTTACAGCAACACCTATTAATGGTCAAACTGTAGGTAGCTGGGCAGAAGAACCTTTGTGGAGTGCGTGAAACGCCGGCAGGGTGTTCCGAACAAAGGAAAAAATAAACATGTTGGTATAGGTAATATTTTCCTGACGCTATCGAAAGAGATCAGAGTTGCGATTGTCCCATGGAGGTAGGCAAAGCGAGTGGAATTTTTGTTTTTGTTCGCTTTCTTTTGCATAGCGTTTCGGTTTTCATTGGGTTTCTTAAATTCAAACTTTTAAAATTTTCTTGACATTGTGTTTGGCTTGTTGTTGTTGTTGTTGTTGTTGTTTAATATTCCGGCACACACGGATCTCCCTTTCTTCGCAGAGGAGCAGCTTTGAACGATACACGACTGCTAAGACCAGAAAATGTAATCAAGAACTGGGAAAATTGTTTTCATCCTTTTAAACTGATAAACGGCGCTTCGAAATATTAGAAGGTATAGTTGATATATTGATCGATCAGACACGCACTGGGAAAAAAACCCACACAATGTGTGAACGTATTTGGTTTAAACAACGTTTATTCGTTCGTTTTTTCATATCAAAATTCTAGAAATACAGTTTCCATAGGCTCCACAAAGAAGCGTAAGCTTAAATCAGTGGTCACCTGCAACTTATTTACAGAAAGAGCGACATCAATGACGAGTTGATGCACATATGATGTCTTCAAGTAGAGATGACTAGGGAGTGTCAGTAGTCGAGAAGAGGAATTTAGAAGGAGAGGACTTGAGAGAATATGCACGAAAAACAGAAGTCGAGATGGTAGAAACCCCCCCCCCCCCCACACACACACAACGGCGGTACACGTGTACGTGCTCGACACCTTCCGATTAGTCATCAAACTGTAAATACTCAAGTCCAGGCGCAAGACGCCGGGTGGGTTGTGTGTGTGTGTGTGAGCTGACTGCCAACAGCGACAATTTCAGCTATGTAAGATTTAGTTTATCTGTGGAGTAGGTTTGCTAGTGTGGCATTTCTTAGCAAGCCGTGCGGGAGGAGATTGATTCCTTCTGCTTGGTGATCAAAGTATGATCACTGCGCGAAAGTGCGCGTTTACGCTGAGGAAACAGGAGTATGTCTTGCGTAAATGCAGATAATCGCAGTTTATGAGATACATGTGTGTTCTTTCTTTGCCGATATGCATAGTTTCGCGCAATGGATCTAGATTTTAGTCCGTAATTCTTTGATAGTGGCATTCGGTTTGACGAGTTGACATCCTGCGATCTCGGCGCGGCTGTTGTCATCGTCGTTACACCGAAAAAAAAAATGATTGTTAAAACGCAGTTCTACAATTTCTCTTTCAATTTTCTTCTTAACAAGGCAGACCAAAGTCTCAGAATGATTACTGTCGTGGAACGCTATCAGGTGGACACAATCTCGCATAATGACCAGTGTGTGAGACGGAATCACACAGACACAGTTTCACAGTAACTAGCGTTAGCAGCAGTGCATGATTAACACGGGTGCGTGCATAATTTCGCAAGGAGCGCTGATAGATCAACTTCAAAAAAAAATGTTTTCGCAAATCGTGGTCATCGCGATTGCGCAATCTCGGAGCAAGTGAAGCAGTGGATGGGGGACATTGCTGGGGAAACAGCCGATAAGGGGGGTCTGGTAAGGGGCCACAGACTTCACCACTGTGGTGTTTGTGACGCAATTAAAGCCTGGCGCTCGCTGAAACTGACTCACCTTCTATAACGCCATTCCTGCGCTAACAAGCAGCTGTGTGGGATCTCTCTCTCTCTCTCACACACACAGCCTATTTCTCGCTTTTGTCTGTTCGGAGAAAAGCTCCTCTCCAAGATTTGCCCAGCAGCGAACAAACTGGATTCGCAGTTCAGCGCTGGAGTGGATAAACTCAACTCACTGGCTTTCACTGCATCGTATAAAGCCCTGCGATAACCGATTCACTCTCTCATAACGAAGCGTTCTGGCTATCTTTGACAGGAAGGGGGGAAAAGGGCCCCGCTGCCATCCCGTCGCGTTGTGTCACTGAACCTGTGGCTGTGCTGAGGCAATATGTATCATCATAAGTACACCTACCAGTACCTTCCGCCTGGTGAATTCCGTTACGCCATTAAACATCATATTGCAGCTGTCGCAAAATTGTAACGCAGGCAGCCTTAAGGACGTTTCGTGAATTTTCTTTACCGATTTCATCGCTGTTTCGCAAAAGGGAGACGCCAGCTTCCTCTTTGTCAATTGATTAGTTTATTCGTGAATAAGTGCAGCACAAACATAAAATAAAGCAGGCAAAGGGATAAAAACAGAGGCCTCCAATCAGCCCAACGAACTAAAAGCCGAAAATACGAAAAACCCAACTCGAACAAATAGGCCAACGGAGAAAACATAATTCGGGGCAAGAAAAGTGATGGGCATGGGACCGAACGTCTTTCAAATAACAATTACACTCCGGGAGACAAACAAATTGCCTTTCCGTGGTTTTAACACTAAGGTTGGGGAGGGGAGGAACTCAAGTAATTACATAAGGCTAATGCGAAGAAACATGAACACATGGGCAAAAGTTAGATACTAAAACGCACTCTCAAATACGGACATGGACCCAAACGCACGCATGCACAGGGACATGGACGCGCAAGCATGCATACACGCACGTATTAGCCTTTCAACCTTCATTCCGCTCTCAGATTCCACCGAGAGCACGCCGAGCAGCTTTGATGAGATGACGGTGGGATGGAGCGTGCGGTAAATTAACGAGGATGTCTCCAACTCCACACACCTCGGCACGCTGCGCTCGAGCACCGTCAAGAGGCGACAAAATGGCAGACACCCCCCCCCCCCCCTTTTCCACTGAAACATTTTAACGAAGTCAAACGAGCTTATCTTTCCCACTGCTCCTCTCCGAACAAACCCACCCGATGTGTGTGTGTGTGTGGCTTATTATGTGAGACAGCTTGAGTGCGCGTTGATCCATGATGCTTCTAAAAGCATAGCCTGTATTTTCCTAGGCATTTGTTGATGTAAAGAATGTAATTTATATAAATGTGACGCACACATCTTTGTTCATTTGTTATTTTTCGGAACTCGTGTACAACTATTTTGTCACTTTGTACCGCTGTCAAATGTTCTGCTGAGATATCCACAATGTTGCTGTACATACAACTTAGTGCGTGTAGCAACAGCTCCCCTCTCTCAACGGTTTCCCTGTTTCCGTCAAGTTGTCACGTGACCAGTACACGCCAACAGGTAATCTGTGTGGCGGCTGCAGCCAGTGCAAGCTGCTTTCCTGATGCACTTAACGCCAGAAGACGAATAAAGCTACTTCTTAAATGTCAGCTTTTTGGGTTTGCTAGGCAAATGTATGGACCTTTCTCTCTGCTGGTTGTTTTTATGGCAGCAAGTGTGAAGATTGTCACCAGCACGCGGTGTGAAGAACGTACCCAAAAACCAATGCTTGTTAGAAGGGACCCACCGCACCTCCCGTGCCAAAATACCCCTCCCCTCTTTACAACGATCAAGCGACTTTCCGAAAAATGGAAGATGGATGGAGAACAAAGGCTTGGTGTAATGACAGGTGCTTTTTTTTAAAACGTCAGGTGAGCTTATAGCGAGGAATGATTTCTTATCTCACCAGTCCCACATACCCCTCCCCGTTTTTGGCCATTCTGCGAGAGAACTGGTTGCACTGAACTGAAATCCCCTGGAGAATGAGGCCTTTGGCGGGGATTACGAACATAATGGCCTAAGAATCCTATACTGCTTTTCAAAGCACGATTAAAAACGGAAAAGAAAAGAAAGGCAAGGAATACACACGGATCCATTTCTTGTGTCTTATGCGAGCGAGAATGAGACAGACATGAAAGGTGGGAGGAGGTAGGGAAGAACAGAAGAAAAGAAGCAGGGCAAAGGAGGACGAAACGGCGTAGTGATAACATTGGCTGCACCACGCGTCTAGGGAGCACGTCAGGTCTGTCAGATTTATTGCCGCCAGTCTGATATTCGATCTTCAGTCATTTGCAGTTGCAGCAATTCTGACGTCTACTCTCGGCAGCAGTAAACAACGTCTCAATACATGAGAGCTGCTGAAAGCAGGGTGCCAGACATAGGCACGCATTCACGAGAGACAGACAGACAGACGGAGGCAGGATGCAAAAGAAGACGGAGTGAGATGAAGGGGAAAGAGAGAAAATTAAGCCAGCAAGGCTCTCAGAACTCGGCTTGTCGAAAACGTCAAAACCGTGCGGGACATGCCGAACCGCGGTGCATCGCTGTTTACGAATCGATCTGGACTTGAGACGAACGCTTCTGACAAAAATGTCTGGCATTTCTACCCATCCGATCGAGCAGCTGTCATAACGCATTTACGCTCAGGTCGCCACCGCAATGAGAAGGAAACGCGTCCAACTGATGAAAGATAAGAAAAGACACACCAGAAAAAAAACTCTACCCGATAGGGCTGATAGAAATTGTTTCGCAAAGCTTCGATAGGTATCAAATTCTCTCAAACGTTAAACGTGATAGATTAAAACTGGAGACGCAGCGAAAGGCAAGGATCGCAAGAGACGACGACACGTTTCGACCAAAACGAGGCTTTGGCGCGCGCTGCCGTGAGCTGTCCAGTTAAATCTGCGGACATCGAGGTCTGGCTTGGATGGAACACGTAACACGATCGTTTCGCTGGGGCCCGCGGCGTTCAGCGGGTCTGCTTGGCGCCTTCACTATCTGTCACGAGGATGTTTGAAACAGATTGAACGACGGTGCAAACTGTTCTCAGCACCCTTTCATGCCCACCACCTATGCTGTCAGACCACGACCTCGCGTTGTCTGAGAGATGTAACTGCCTGAGTCACCATCTGCCACTGGGCATATACGAACGCGAGAGAGAGCGCGCACGCAAGCACGCACGCACGCATACATGCACACACATATCCATGCTATGTTGTCCTGTCAGTGTCTTGGGTTACAGGCCTGTGTTCTGCTAGTGTTCCAGATTATTTGAAACATTAACCCAGGCCTTTTAGCACGGATGATTGGCAGTAACATGAAACGTGCAAAAGTGATGCTGTTACATGAAGCACACCCACAAGACGACGTGAACGAAGCTGGTCAGCCTGGTGGGATGATAGCGCTGGAAGACCCCAGATTTCCCCACCGAACACTCGATGAGAACGAGTACGCCTCGCTCGTTTTCACAGACGGCAGGTGACAGTGGTGTGTAGGAGAGTGGCAGTGACAGATAACCCAGCTGCCGCTCTAAGGGAGGTAATCTATCTGGGGCTGGATTGTGGAGTCGCCACGTCCGCGGTGTTAATTTCTAGCCAGACTGACCGGACGGGACGGACTCCAACCGGCCATTGGATCCCCCACCCTACCTCCCCCCCGGACGCGGTCGACGCACGCGAAGTGTCAGATGTCGGTACCGCGTGAGGTCAGTGCAGTCGGACCGGATTTTCTCTCGGGGCTAGGAAAGGGGAGACCGGCCGGCGTACCCGTGAAGGAGATAAAGTTTAGCCTTGTCAACATACCACCACGGAAGACCTTCTCTTCTCCGATCCCTGAAAAGACGACCCTTGACCTCTGTGCAGTGCGGCAAGTAGAGGTGGATATTTCCTAAGAACCCACGTGCGCAAACGTTCACTTCAGTTCGTTTCCGCCAACTTGTGGAATTCGGACAGGACTGAACTCATATTTAGATCGCTGACTTTGCAGACGAGGGTGAGGGTGGGCGGGGTAAGAGAGACGGGCTGGTTACCCTGTCAATGGATAACGGCCCTCCAAACACACGACTGGCCAAAACAATGACATAAGCGCGAAGTCCACCTACGAGACAATGGCTTTATCCCTGTGGAATTGCAACCATCCGCAGGGCAGGATTGTGGCAGCGAGACCAATTTCACCATCCGTCGAGGTGTAAAAATCCACACGTAGGCGTAATTTGTGGTCATTTCGATCATGTCTATTCATTGCACGGTGCCATTATGTTTGCGAATTATTAAAGTACGCGCTAAAGGCCAAACATGATGACATTTAACATAGGTGCCCAGTTCTGAGTCAACGTAACGCTGCTGCTGTGGTCGGCATGGCACAGTGGAATGAAAAACAGTGAGAATGGCAACAAATTACACATAGGTGTAAATAATTACGCTTGAACGGCAGTTTATTGCGCCTAGGTTAAATAGATCACGTCGCAACAATCGCGACCTGCAATTGGCAGCAGTTCCAGCTCGGTGACATAACCTTTCGCTTTGATATTGTGAGTAGTTGTTGCAAGGAATAGCGAGCTCTTCTGTGCACGGAGACAAAAAGTTGGTACGAGGAAGCAACATACCGGAGCAAGTGGAGTTACCGGAGTTATTCTAAGATGAGACATATTTTTGGGAAGCTGTCGAGCAAAGTTAATACGACTCAAAATGGTTTGCTTCCAAGAAGGCTGATGTGAGATGATCTGTATGTGTACGTGTTTTTTTTAAAATTACTGTTATTATTAAATTATACCCACAAATGGGATTTCTTTTGACTCAGGTCCGGTCGATCGACGACAGTAAGGTCTCATCACGAAACCCGAGCCCGAGGTCTAACGCCCGGACAGCAGCGACCGTTCAAGCTCGAGGCGTCCGGAACTTCGACTTTCTTTCGGTGTCACGCAGGGGTCAAAATCTGTGGTGGCGGTGGGTGGGGGTGGGGGAGAAAATCCCTTGTAGCAAGAAATCAAGAATCGTGAACGTGAGAGTTCAAAGGCAGAAAATCCAGTCGCACATCGTGGAAATGCGTGTGTTGTGCTTCACCACTGGCAGTCTCCCCGCCGTCTGTGCCCGATAACAGGTAATAAAGTACCTACCATGCAGGTGATAAGCTACCTTTAGTACAGGCAATAAATTATCTCCAATACAGGTGATAAAGTACCTTCAGTACACACAATAATTACCTTCAGTACCGATGATAAACTACAATGCATGGCCAAAACTGTGTAAAGTCTACTTCTAATTTGGAGTAAGCGTTTTTCCCAGTGCTCTTTGAATCATCAACAGTGCAAATTACATGATCTGACAAGTTGCTGTTCAGTTAAGTGTCAAGATGAGACTAACAGTTACTAAACTTTTCATTAACGAGATAAACTGTCTGAGAACCTTTGAGATAGCATAGGAATAATATATTTCCAAGCATCTCTGATGCACGCAGTATGGCTTTATATGTATTTATGTCTGTACATTTTAACAACAGGAGAAAAGAACAATTGTTTTGAAAACATCGCAAACTCGTTTTGTCCTGTTCCACAGCTTATCTTCTTCATATCCTAGAAGCCTAGACAAGCGGGCAGACAGGCAGGCATACATGCAGGCAGGCAGACAGGCGGGCAGGCAGCTAAATTTCCCATCACTCGCTGACGGCTGGAAAAAGCGAAAATACACAGTGAAACACGAAGCAGCCCCTTGGATTCCAACAGAACGTGTAATGGGTTTTCCAAATATTTGAACGTGTCAGGCCCGTGCGTACTGTACTTTCCACAGTGACGAGTGCTGGGCTTTGTCCGCAGATGTTTTGCTGTCTGCACAGCCGCGGCATTTGGCAGGCGAACCCCTCACAAGCTGAGAACAGTTACAGGACCAAAAAGTAACTGATGCCCTATCAGATCGCCGTGGCGTTTGAGGGGTTAACACTCAGTGTAGTATAGCAGTGGGATGCACACGCACACATTGGAATCATCTATCCCTCTAACTCTACATACATCAATATGCAACTATGTGCATACATACATGCGAGCGCATACATACATGCGAGCACACACACACATCTGCCTCCACACGCACTCATCCGTACACACGTACAATTATAAAACGAGGTTTCTGCAAACCTCTTACGGAAGCTACCGTAACACTCATTTTCGTGCAGAATGAAATACCTGCCGAGATCGACCAATCAGCTACTACAACCTGACTTCAGGCAGCTAATCAATCATTTGAAAAACTTTTTGGGAAGTTTTCCGGTGTCACATGTCACCTTAGGCTATTACCTGTCACTCCTAGGTAAGCCTTTTAGCTCCTCCCTTTGTAAGCTAGCAGGGGGAAGATACGTCATCACCAGGCTGACCGCTCCACCCACAATCGACACCTGGGTGTACGGGCATTGGCCAGGTTAATCATTCTGCTCTCCCTAGTCTGGCTAGAACCGGTTTACTTGAGGGTAGTGCGTCAGAACGCTTACTACATAAGGAGGTAAAAATGTTAGATCGAGAGGGAGGAGAGAGCGAGACACACAGGAGAGCGCCAAGAGTACCGACACAGAATACAGAGAGGGACGTGCACCTAGGAAGAGACCCAGTGAAGCGACCACGTGCTAGCCTAAGGACCTCAGTTGCCATCCTGCCAAAAGGAAGACTCCCGCTCTCTTGCAGTTACGAGTGTAATCTGCTGACCGCCTCGACGGACTGAGACGGAAAGAGACCAGTGGACGTGCCTTATGAGTAAGGTCTGCTCTTACCTTAAACTTATCTTAGAGTCGGGGACTCGCGTTGATGTAAGATAAGTGTTTTATCCTGCCAGAGACAGGAGATGTCATAGCTAGTGATTGGGCAAGTGTGCCAGTAGACGGGACTGAGTGTAGCGTGGCTGAAGCAGTGGCGTAGCTTATTTTGTGGGTCGCTGAATAGCTGTAGTGTCGGTAGCGACAAGATTTGGTGCTCGGTCATCAGTCACGTGTGGCATTGGTGTAGTGCAGTAAAGCTGTTGGTACGGTAGGGACCAGAGTTGGTGCTCTGTAACGGTCGCTTCTCGTATCTGTGTACTGCAGTAAAGTTGTTGGTACACTAGTGACCAGAGTTGGTGCTCTGTAACGGTCGCTTCTCGTATCTGTGTACTGCGGTAAAAGAAGTGTTTCAATAGTGACAAGAGTCGGTGCTCTTTGGTGGTCACTTATTGATTCAGTTGATAGCTTGTTATTGTGCATCGCAGAAGTTGTTGTTGCAGTGGTGACAAGAATAGTAGCTCTATTGTCGGTCACTTATTGTACGTGTGTATAGAGCGGGATCATAGGCCGGTTTGGCAGTTTGGTTTCCCTCTTGCATTGATTTGATTATTTCCTTTGTCTGTTGCACGTGGTATGACGTCATCAGGCAGCGTCTTACCCTAGACACCAGCACGGTGATTCTTTGTAAATACTTTGTAGATATTTGAGGTAGTCGAGCCAGTTAGTGTTTTTGAAATATATGCTGAATAACAGTTCGCTGCAGTTGAGTGTTTTACGAGGGTGGGGGCTCTTGAGCTAGTAGTGTTTTGCCTGTGAGAGACTGAGCGAGCGTGTCGAAGTATGAGAATCTTTTCCCTCGGAAGATTGCTCTAGTTGTTCACATTATTTCACAGCATCGTCACCCTTTGGTTTAGAAACCACTGACCTAAAGCAGTAAAGGTTTTGGTGACGATTGCTAAATTAAATCTACGTTTACAAGATCGCCATAAACAGTTTGTTCAATAATTCTCAAAAGTCGAAGTCCAATAAGATAAGGTACCCGCCCGCCGTGATATCCGGGTCTCCGCAATAACTAAGACAGACAGTAGACAAACAGTGACAGATACGAAACCGAGGTTTTCTTTCTGTTGGCAAGAATAACCACGATTATCGAAGACTGTACTTGGCGCCTTGGTACTGAGTCCCTCTGCATAACTCATACTCTAAAGCGGCCCACAGTTAGATCTGGAGGGCGGACACGTTTTCTGTCATGCCCACTTCACCGTCAAGCCCACTCGGCCCTAGCAGTTGCCTTTCAGCACCATACGTTGAAGGCTTACATGTGGGCAGAAGAATAGGATGGGGGATACTACGGAACTTAGGATCTTTCTTGATTTTCTTTGCAGGACTACGCCAGTAAGGTGACATCACAGCTCTCTCCACCAGCCAGGGAGGGTCGCGGAAAAAGGCGCTCGAAATCTGAACCAGGCTTTTCTTCGGTTGGTAAAAACTGTAGAACCTAAAATTACTGATCGAAATCAACTAAAGAAATGTAGTTGAAATGTTGATTTTAGAGACAAAAAATTTACGAACAATCAAGATTTTCGGGATGCTCGCGTGAAATATTTAAACTCATGCGCTGAACTAAAAATAAAAATCATCAAACACAAGAAATGTGTACGCACTTTCTAACGTATACTCATCCTTTTTTGTCCGCTATCCCTTTTTCTAATTCTCAAATACTGTTGAGTATTACCTGAAACAGAAAGATCACCTTTGACTCAGCCAAAAGCAGCCCCGGAAAGCTAGAATATTACTTTTTTTTAAAGTTCGTGCACAGGCGAGATTAAGTTTGCTGGTCAATGGACAGCCAGATAAAAAAAACTTCCATTGAATTTAAAATTCGAACGCAGCTTTAAAACAACAGGTAGAGGTATGTAGCAAAATAGTTCCGTGGCCCATGAGGTCGATCAGTAGCTTGTGTGTCCTCCAGCAGCGTTTGTGTCTTTCTGTCTTTGTGTACTTCTGTGCAGTACTTCTGTACCAAACTGCAAGCGATTCCTGGCCTATAACCAGGAAGCTGCGAGGTTAAGAAAATAAAGAAAATATTTCCCGACACCTTTCTTCACTAAGCATGATGGGACGAGGAGGCCAGATAAACTCTCTCACGTATGTCTCTACCCCATCCGTCCTTCATGTGGAGGGAGTGTGCGGATAGTGGCGTGCGTGCGTGCGTGCCTGCCACCATGTTTGCACCTGTCTGTTGTCAGCGTGGATGTGCGTGCGTGCGCGCTCGGGTGTGAGCTTCTGCGTGGTTTCGTGTCTGTATGTATACCAATGCCTTCTTTTAGCCGAGTAACAGCAGTACTTCTTTACAGTTAAATGCCGATAGTGTGTGATTATTATTGTTCATCTGGACGAAGTATAAAGTCGGTCTACCTGCCTGGCTGCCTGTCAGATTCAATCTGCCTACCTGTCTTCCTGTCAGTCAGTCAGTCAGTCAGTCAGTCAGTCAGTCAGTCAGTCAGTCAGTCAGTCGTTTTTCCGGTTTTCTCTCTGTGTTGTCTTTACTGTTTTTAAAAAAGAACAAATGAGGACCGAGCGCTTAAATTATCGAAAGATAACTCCAACAAGAGGTACTGGCAGCGCTTGTTTGAGCGCTTGTTTGAGCGCTGCCAGTACCTCTTGTTGGAGTTATCTTTACTGTTTTTGCTATATCGTACTGTAACTTGCCTGACAAAACGAGTTCAGTTTAAATATCGTTTCAGCAGAAACTACCTTTTCCGTTATGGTGTTCGTCCGCTTCTAAGCAACTCAGCTCTACTTCAAGCAGCTTATAAAGACTCAATAAACACAGACCCCAAGCCGCTTATAAAGAGTCAGTAAACACAGACCCCTTATAAAGACTCAACACAGACCCCCAAACATGCAGCACGTGCAGTCCGCGCTCGTCTCAAGCCGTCCAATGGAATTTCTTCGTGCACCAGCGGGGGCTGAAGCCGCGAATAGGTTATAGACACAAGCACGGGCCCATCCTGCGACACAAGAAGCGCGTTTGCACCACGTGGCACTGCTTCACTTCTGTTTCTGAGCGGCATACCAGCGCCTGCAGCATTTGTATAAAATTACTCCGCGCCCTGGGAAACGGTTGGCACAGCAGTAGGAAGTCCTGTTCCCAGCAGCGTTTTCCTTTTGCTTTTGATTAACCACCTCAGCTGGGCGATATCTGGTGTAGGGTCCACCTTCAGGTCTCAGTACCTATACCACAGACCTTACATCTATTTCTGTGCCTATACGTCACCTTTACATTTCTTTCTTTCTTGTTTTCTTTCTTTTCTTTCATCGCTCAGATTAGTCATCACACTTTTCTATCTGCGTCACAGAATATTCCTCACACTTTAGCTCGCTCATTCACTCACTTGCTCACTCATCTACTCAGTCACGCTTGGAAGGGAGGGGGGAAATAAGGGGAGACGATTCAGACGGGCTTGAGACGGAGTCTTTCGCTTTGTGAAAGACAAACACACGCGAGCGAGAATCACTGCGGCGGAGATTGAAGCTTCATGCGGACATCACCCAGACGTGTGTAGGCTTCAGCACCGCACTCCACGTCTGTCCTGGTCCTGGCGAATATTTGCTTTCTCACAACAGAGGGATCTTCAGCCCACCCAGCATCACGTCTGAAGTCTTCAAAGAATGAAAACGCTGCTCTCGAAAGAGACTTCGCCATTTATTGTGCTGCCAAGTGATTTCTCTCGGTCTGTTGTTGTCTGTTTGCGGGCCCGAGTGACTACAGACAGTAACTTAAACAGCCAGAAAGGGGCAGACCTTCAGAAAGCCACGTACAGCTACAGCCTTCCTTGAACTGTCCAACAAAACTTTGGCAAACTAACTAAAGGGAGCAAACAGGCAGTGACTGATACCCAGATGTTAGACATTTAAATAATAACATCGTTTACAAAATGTAAATCGCTTGGACACATCAACAGTAGTCTGTGGGAATAAAAATGCTAAGATTTAAATCTGCAGGACAGAGCAGCAAAATTGAAATTAAAATTAATAAAGCAAAAGAGAATAGCGTCTAATGTGAAACTTAAAGGTAAAGATAATTAGAAGTTAGGAACAGGATGGCAGTAAGCAGGGGTGACAACCCACTGCAGACGAGGCCAACCGCCACCAGCAGCATGGTGCCAGGAGGAAGAACACAACTAACGGAGAGCCACGACGACGACGACGACGACGACGACGACCACACCACCACCACCACCACCACCACAACAACAACAACAACAACACGACAGGACTCTTCCATGTAGACTTAACAACAACAACAACAACAACCTCAATTACGATTAGGCCATCTCGTTCTTTTTCTTTCTTTCCTTCTTTCTTTCTGTTTACCTTTCTTTCCTCGTTTCTGTCTTCTGGCTTTCTTGTCTTTCTTCTCCTCTTTTCTCTTTAAGAAACCCACCCCACCCTCATGTATAAATGGCTTTAAAAGCTTTTGCCACAGTGGCAGCAGAACTAAGACAAGAGGGAGGCCAAGAATGAATAATTGACACTCAAGTTATTGTCTCTGAACAAGAACAAGACTACGGGTCACAGCTACCAAGATTTTTTCTCTCTTTTGAAAATAAATATGCTGAACCTTTTCTCCCCTCCTCCTAGGAAGATATAAATATGGTGCCCATTACAGTAAGAATTTGGGCTCTCAGAAACCAATACATCTTCTGACTGCAAAGTTTTGGCAAACGCGGAGAAGCGTACAGCCGGAAGCGAAGGCACTTTAACTCGTGGCACGACAGGACTGGTTGGTACCTCCTACTTCTGGCCTGTGTTTATTAAAGAAATATGATTAAGCCATTCGCCACGCCCCGGGCTGTTTGCACGGCAAAACATCGCCCTCGTCATCAGCTCTCGTCTGATTGCAGTGCCAGACGTCTTCTGGGTCCGAGGGAAGAAAATGAAGGCAGCAGTCAGGCACAGTACTGCCGACCCTTAGCTCCTTGAGGGGTGTTTGCTTGTTTGTTTTGTTTGTTTGTTTTAATAGTGCGCGTTTGGGGTTTTTATACTGATAAATGAACTCCTTGCATCCTATTTTAGACCACTGCCCTTCCAAACCCTTCCTGCCCCTTACACTACAGTTTGTCAGAGACGCAATCTTGGGGCAGTGGGGACATGATGTCGGAAGTCTTGTATTACTGCACACGCATTTTCCTTTGTGTGTGTGATGTGTTTGTGTGTGTGCGCGCGCGTGTGCGTTTGCGTTGGCATTTTACTGTAGTGCTTGACGCTATAATTGTGTAAATTGGTAGCTTAAAGACATAATGAAGCCAACAGGGGCAGGCAGTTAGGCAGACAGGCAGGCAGACGGACGGAAAAAATCATAGTGCAAAACAATATGAATATGCAGTATGTCGCCACTTGGGGGTTTACCTTTACCTTAAAAGTCGTCCTTGCGCTCGCTCCGCACGACCACCGTAAAGATGATGACATATGCCTAGGTGGAAACTATTCTCACTGTATTATTTACAATTAATATATGCTTATTTCACAGCATACTGTGGCACATGCCCCCATGGAATAACAAGACTCCATAATACAGTGACAGAAGAGAGAATATTATTTACAGATAGCAAGCATTTATCGGATGAATAAAAATCTCGGCTCGTTGACAGAAGATGACTCCTTGGTTTTCCTGCTGGTTAACTAACATGCGTTTCCTGCCAGCACTTGCTTTACTATCATAACAATGAAGACACGCATACCTGTTTCACTGGACACACACACACACACCATGACCACGTGTACAACACACAACACTTTCACCTCGTAGTTTGTACAGTTCTCGCGCCGTACAGAAATCTGTCCTGATATGGGGCGCCCCTCTCTGTTGTCCTGAAGACTGACTTCAGAAAGTCCCTTGGCTGCTGCTTGTTATAACCAGACTCCTATTGCCGATCCCTTTTTCGTGTCCTTTGCCTCTGAACATTACTGAAAGACACAAGCGCTCTCCCTGATGTCACAACAGCCACCGCGCTGTGCGACGTTTCTCGTTTCTCAGTCGACCTCTCTCTAGAGCTCAGTTCAGGAAGCCTTCCTTTAAGGCTGGATCTTTGCCTCTTCTTTAGAGGGCCGTCGGCGGTCCCTCGAACTGCCTACTTTACGTTCTGCGGTTCCTCCACTCGTCCGGTTAGCGTAGAGATTTCCCACAGCAGAGAAACACGTGAAAGAGTCACACACCGATCTGGAGGGATCGGACACCCTCGCAGATTTCCTTTGCGCTAGTCACTTCGTCTACTCAAGACCCGTGCCGTTCATACCAGACTTCACTTAGGTCCAGTAGAAGGGGACACCTTAATTCTGCAGCAAGACTGAACCTATCAGCCATCAGCAGACTTTACCACAAGACACATACTTCTTCACAGCAGATCTCCAGTAGAAGGTTTGGCAAAGATGATGCCGATCTTCCCCAGGCAGATTTGGCAACAGATACCTCTCACAGGAGTCTTGGAGAAAGATCTCCCCGGAGATTTCGCTAAAGATGAATTGGCGTTCTAAACCAGTCCTTTTATTATAAACTTTTCAGTCGTTCAATCTTCCATTCACATACACGTGGTTAACGAGATGGTTACATACACCAACCAATCAGGACAGAGAAAGGAGAAGCCACGCCCCTAAGTGGACACCTCGAGTGGACACAGCTACTCTTCGCCCTCTGGCAGTTCACACCTCCCGGCTACCACACTATCGACACTGTGCCTTAGCAGGTTCCTTCTGAGGAGTAATCTCCCCAATGCCTGACCAACCCATGCCTGGCACTTTCTCGTTAGCTATTGTCCCACTCCCAGCCGTACCTCAGGGTAAGTAACACCTTGCCCCTAGCCAGCACCCTGATCAGAAGTGTGAACAGAGACCCCTTGACACCAGACCTAGGCTTACTCGACCTGATGATTACGTCAGCGAGCTAGATGGCGGCTTGACCAAGGGGATAAAGGACTTAATTAAGGCAAGAGAGTGGTGGACGGGTCACACAGAAGCTGTGGTGCAATGTCTTTGACCACCAGATCCCAACACAGTAACTACTCAACGATTATACCAAAAAGTAGTTTATATAATAAAAGCACAACGAAACACAGTGCCTTCTTTCCTGCGCACGAATTTTCGAAATAATACGTTACATATGAAATAATAAAAGACAATAGGATGCAAAAAATAACCCATACCATTTTGTCATTTTTCTTTTCTCACTCACTACACACATATACTCAGGGAAGCACACACTCATTTAATTGCTAGCTCACTTTTGGCCATTCACGAGCTACAATTTTTGTCTCTTTCACACACGCACACATTGTAAGGAAGGAGGAGACAACCTCAGAGAGATATAGCAAGACAGTTCGTTCGCGCAAACATGGCAAAAGGAGAAAGGGCAAAGGGAGAGAAATGTGAATTCCCTGACGACCGTAACAAGGGGTCGGTGTGAAAAACAGATCACGATATAGTATTTGCTAGCGCAATCATTGCCACAAAACGTAACGTGAGATGCCGGGATGGCTTGGCAAACACTACTGGCCTTTTGTTGTCAGCTGCTTGAGTGACAGTCCTCGACCTTCGCACGCCCGAATAATTGCGGCCAAAGTTGGTTACCATAATGAAAGCACTGGGACTTGCAAATTGAAAACCCGATACTCTCTCCTCTCGATACGATTTTGCTGGATGGGGGTCTAAACGCCGACCCCGGTCACGAAAGTGTGGCGGGGGTTATAGGGATGTGGCACAATGGACTATAGCTTCCACGGTAGAGTTGACTGAACTCCAAAAGCCTGTTCCAGAGCCCCGATGCACTGGCATGTGTATATCCTCTCTTCAATTGTAAAGCTGTTCTTAAAATACACGGAGTGAACCGGCCTTAGGAACATTCATATGACTCCACCAGCAGATAGCAACGGTCATGCTACCCACCTCCCGTTTGGGCGAGATGAGCTTTCATTATCAATATTTCCGGTCATAAAAGTGGCCGTATTACATAAGGCCCATTCGGCTGGTGCACTTTTTGGGCATTTTTACCTGCGAAAAGGCTACGTGAGTCCCCATGCAATTCATCCCGGAGGGGGTGCACTGGGATGATGTATGTGGACTTTTGATTTAACTTTGAAAGCTTGTTAAGAATGTCATATTAATTTTGCCCACGTCATAAGACTACAAATTTATTCGTGAGAAGAAGATATTTCTGTACGCCATTAGGCTTACGCTGCATACCTGTCAACAAACCAACGTACACACATATGCACGCACCTACGCGAGAACACGCACACCAGACAGAGAGAAAGGTGGGGGAGAGTGAAACCGACGGAGGGAGCTCGAGTGGAGGCGGAAGGAGGGAGTGATTAGGCAAGAGAGAGAGAGAGAGCAAAGAGGAAAAAAAAATCCTGCGGACGCCCAACGTGAAGTCCAAAACGGTATAGCTTACACAGCTTTCAGTTTTCTGGACATACCTGAGGTAATGATATGTTTTCTTTTCTGTTTTCGTCACGTTAGTTTATTGGCGCGCTTGGTTAGTTATAGCTACCAAGATCAGGATTTCCAGAACCCGCCAGGACTCACACCTCTGGCAGATAGCGACCAGCTAGCGATATCTCAGCTCTGTAAACAGTCTAGCGTCTTCAGGCATAAGCGCAACGAGAAGGCTAAAGTTTATCAGCAACTGCTTTCATGATATTCCACCACCCCACCCACCCACCCTTGTACAAATGTGACAGCATGCATTTGAGTAAAGCAGAAGATCGACTGATCTCCAGCGTCTATTTCCTCTTGTTAATTTATTTTCCGGTAAGGTGTGGAAATTAGTGGGTACCTCTGGAATGAAGAGGGATAGGACTCTTAAGATGTGTACGCAGCGAGGACCATTAACTGAAATTAAACAAATGTGTATATTATACCTTATATATGTGTGTGCACCAGCCTCCACTGCCCACACACATAATGTTTGCTCACAGATATAAAACAAGAATAGCCCGTTGCTGCTATCGGAACTTGTGTTCGATATATTTCGAAGATAAGAGTTATGGTGGAAAGGGGGACAACTCGCCTCAGACGCGCAGATTGGATGGAAGATGGAGAACAAGCAGCACGTGTTGCACGTTGTCGCAGGCTCTTCGTTACCATCACCATCAGCCACTGCAGCGGCAATTATGTATGGCTGGAGGGAGCAGCAGATAGGGGATTCATAAACTCTAGGGCACGCGCGTCATAAACACGTCACGTGCCTGAGTTCTCATAGTCTCCGTCAGGTGGCTTCCGTGCACACTGTGTAAACATTCCACGCGAGAAAAAG
The DNA here is from genome assembly GCA_004794575.1 of Lanistes nyassanus. Lineage (NCBI taxonomy): Eukaryota > Metazoa > Mollusca > Gastropoda > Architaenioglossa > Ampullariidae > Lanistes > Lanistes nyassanus. The sequence continues at coordinate 774,372 of SMGT01006903.1, forward strand.
ATTTATCAAGCGGCAACGTCTTCCTTGAGAATCAAAGCAGCTTTCAGAAATGACACGTAGGGGCGCTGACGGAGAGAAGTGCGATGATCAGAAAAACCAAGGGCAGGCAGACAGGGGAATATGCGACCGGTACCTCATCGTGCAGGTGTTTACCTAGTTTGGTTTGTGTGAAGTACTGGTGACAGTAAACAGTTTGCCTTTGCTTCAGTCAGAGCCAGAGCAGAAAGTAGTTTATCGTAGAGGCTTGAGCGCAGTCTGCGAGAGCTCTGAGTGTGTCGGTTCTTCAAAAGAGGTTTGGGCCCTAACACCATTACCACGTCCACGCGAAGGTACACAGTGCATTAATTTCCTGGCTGGCCCGCTACCGGTCTTTGTTGGACAATCAATGAGAGAAACCGAGAACAAACTAAAAATAGACGCGTCGTTCTTATCCTTTTTATTTGCGAATATTGTAAACGCACAAACCGGGAGGTATACAAAAGAAATAGTGACAAAACAAGGAGGTATTAGGTGGGTTAGAGTAGGGAGGGAGAACAAAGAGGAAGGAATGAAATGACGGAAGTGAGAAGTGAGGGGAGGCAGATAAAATAGAAGTATGTAAAATAACATTAAGTTATTTAAAAACAAAATAGAAATGGACCTGCATCAACGGAAGTAATAAATCATTAAAAGCCATCAACAACAAAATGGCACGCACGACGCGCTGTACACTGGGATGTGCGAGCAGGAAAACGAGGTAAGGATTAGGGAAAGGAGTGTGTGGGAGAGGGGGGGGGGTAAGACGGAGGAGATGCGGGGGCCTTTTACACAGAAACATTTTTTATACGTCTATAACAACCATTCAAACCGCTGTCTTTCTGCAGATGACATACAATCATCCGCACTGCTCTTAATAGTACATAACAAAAAGTGAGCGAAGAATTTAGGTGTAATGAACAACAGCTCTGATACCTCACTGGTCACATAGACGAAGGGATGGGGAAGATCCCTTTGAGAGAGAGAAAGAGGGTGGTTGGGCGGCTACTGCACAAACATAACTCTAATGCTGCAGTGGGAAAGGACTGCATCCATTTCTCACATTTAAGAGCGCGTGCGAAGGCCAGCTTGAAACTCTATAGCGGACCATTATGGGTGCTAGATCAGTCACATACACAATACCCACCCACCCCCCCCCTTGTCTCCCCTTGTCTCCCCTTCTCCTTTGGACCTGAATCCGCCACAGGCGACCTTGGAGATGACAGGGTGCGGGGCAGAACCACTGATTTCGTTCCTGTGACAGCTCACCGACAGGTCCGTTGTTACAGGAGCCCTGACTGCCCATACACAGCCCGTCTGAGAGAGGGCGCCCTACTCAACTGACATGCTATCATTGCAATTAAAGCCTGACGTGCTGAATGGGAAGACGTGCCTTGCCCATGTAATATTCATAACACCGCCGCTATCAGCTCGGCTGAGGGCTAATGTTCAGAGCTGCCTTGCCAACACCCCTGCTGTTCCCGCTACCCCGGATGTTCTTCCTGCCAAGAGCGTAAGCAGGTGTACGTCACTTCCGCAGCTGCGCGGAACGAAGATCCACAAGAGTGACCTTTCTTGTCTTTACCGTGTTTGTTTCACATGTACGTCACAGCTTGTGTCAAAAACAGTCCCTGTGTCGACTAGCTATCGTTCCTTCTGGTATCAAAGAAAGAAAGAAAGAAAGAAAGAGAAAGAAAGAAAGAAAGAAAGAAAGAAAGGCTCTGATAGTCACCTAATGATCTTGGCAACATTTTTAAAGGTCACATGAACTTTCGCTGACGCACTTTCCTGCAAGGTCTGATCGTTTTCAACAGTCAAGTTCGGTCCAGTGGGTGCACAGTCAATCTTCCTAAAAACAAGCGCTAGATGATACATTCTGACTAATCCAATGGCTCAGCAATGCGAATAGGTTCTTTTGCTGATTTACACTTTATGGATTGTTTTGTCGGTACAATTTTCTGCGCTTTGTTATTGTAGCGAAACTTGAAACTGAAACTGAAAGTCGATTTCAGCATTGTGACGTGGCGGGCCGTACTTTAACTTATTGGACTCGACTTCTCAGAATTATTCGACAAACTTTTAGGGTGATCTCGTAAAATGTAGATTTAATTGAGCAATCGTCACCAAAACCTTTACTGCAACAGGTCAATGGTTTCTACACCAGAGGGTGACGACGCTATGAAATAATGTGAATAACTAGAGAAATCTACCGAGGGAAAAGATTCTCATACTCTGACACGTTCATTCGGTCTCACGCAGGCAAAACACTACTACCTCAAGAGCCCCCACCCTTGTAAAAGACACAACTGCAACGAACCGTTATTCAACATATATTTCAAACACTAACTGGCTCGCCAACGTCAAATATATCTACAGATTATTTACAAAGAATCACCTTGCTCATGTCTAGGGTAAGATGCTGCCTGATTACGTCATACCACGTGGTATCAGACAAAGAAGATAATCAAACTCCAGAGGGGGAATCAAACTGCAAAACGGCCTATGATTCCGCTCAATACACAAATACAGTAAGTGACCGACAATAGAGCTCCTACTGTTGTCACTACTGAAACCACTACTTCTGCGATACGCAACTCTGAAGCTATACAGACTGAATCAATAAGTGACCAACGACAGAGCACCTACTCTTGTCACTACTGATACAACAACTTCTGCAATACACAGCTCTAAAGCTATCAATAAGTGACCAACAACAGAGCACCTACTCTTGTCACTACTAAAACTCCTGCTTTACTGCAATACACAGCTCGAAAGCTATTCAACGACCAGCTATGAAGCTAAGACACTTCCACGAACCGCACTGTACCCTCTTAGCTTACGCCTGGCCTCTAGCTTAACGTCTCCTGTCTCCGGCAGGATAAAACCATCTATCTTATCAACCCGAGTCCCAGACTCTAAGATAATCTATGGCAAGAGCAATCCTTTACTTAAAAGGCACACCCACTAGTCAACTTACACGTCATTACGTCGGCATGTCAGCGAAATACACTCTTTGTATCTGGCAAAACTGGAGTTCTTCACTCTTTCCACATCTTTGGCTAAGATGGCGAGGGGTCGAGGTCCGTGGGTCTACACGTGTCTGCTTCACTAGTTCTTCCTACATTAACTCTCTTTCCATGTCCTGTCCTCTCTGTGTGTCCCTCTAATCGCGTTTTTTCCTCCTTAAGTAGCAGTCGTTCTGACGCATTAACCTCGAGTAAACCGGTTCTGGTCAGACTAGGTGGAGCAGGGCAGCTGCCATGACCAATGGCGTATCACTCACCTACCTAAGTGTGAAGAGAAGGGGAGGAGCTAGCTGGCTAAACTGAGAGTGACAGGTGATACCCTAGGAGTGACATGTGACAAGCATGTGGCAACGGAATCGTGGTCAGCTGTCTACACTATACCCTAAACGACACTGTTATCGAAATTTGATGAGATTGAAGACATAAACAGTTAAACCAATAGATCAGCATCGCAGAAAATCCATCCGTCCACCCATCCATCCATCCATCCATCCATCCATCCATCCATCCATCCATCCATCCATCCATCATGTATCTGCCATCCTTGTTCCTCATTTTACGGTTAAAAATTGCGGTCCTCTTGTCTCTCCACCAGTCCATCCACCCACTTATCCATCCACTCATCCATCCATCCGTCCGTCCGTCCATCCATCCATCCATCCATCCATCCCAGGTGTACAGATTTTTAGCTAGTAACTTTAAGTTTCGCCTGAAACGAGAAAAAGCTCTCCCCAAACAAGGACTCAACAGACTATCTTTGTACAGGACGTGCATTTCTTCGTATGCTTTCATGCACTTGGCGCACCCTAGTCCCCTTGCATGTCATTTGTAGGACAGGGCTGTACATGTCAATCGGTAGACAACATACAGCGTGGTTGACATTGGATGCCAGTCAGTGCACAGCTCACTCCGATGAGGACAGTTGATGCCAGTCAGTAGACAACACACAGTGTGGTCGACAAGGCTTAAGACCATAATTCCCCCATTTCACGTTGGCCGCTAGCAGCGCGACCAGTAATCTTGACGAGATCCATAATGGATGCTCCGTTACTACTTATATATTTATTGAATAAAGGATATCTCGTATTCTGTCGTCTGCTGATCGAAACGTCCCCGTGAAGGCATGAAGACGGACAGCGGTGGTTGCCGTCAGGTCTGATACTGCGAGGGAAAGGAATGGTACCAGGGATATATCACGTGGATCTCTTACACAAAATAGACTTAAGTCTACTGGCAACGGCAGAGCCCCCGAGGCTAGTCATTGAACGTCCCTCGCTAGCCAGACAGTAGATATCTCCGGTCAAAGAGGCTTTAGTCAGTCTCTGCCGCGGTGTCATTAATGATTCCACCGGCTGATACTGTCCGTCACGCGCGAAGCTCAGCTTCAGTCGGTGCTGTCTTCTTTTCATCAAAACTTCATCCTCAACCTTTCTTCTTTTCCTCCTTCTCCCCTTCTGGCTCTGCGTCTTCAGGCATCCTGCCTCGCACATATTATTATGCTTTTAGCTCGGCACGGGCTGAAGCCGCCACCAGCGTGCAAGAGTAAACAGACAGGCACGTTTGTCGGACGTGACAAATGAGTTAGAGCAAACAGACAGGAGAGCTGGATGCAGCCGGCCTTCTTCCTTGCGCCAAAATATCAAAATAAAAATAGCTAGTTCCGGAACAATGAAACAATGTAACGCTATGTTAGGATTACTAGAGTGAACCTGGCAAGCAGAAAACGTTAGAAACTTTCCTCTCGCAAGCGTAAAGGCACATTTGGAAACGCATCCAAATCTCTTTCCTCTGTCTCGTTTCTTCTTTGTGTCCTCCCTTGCTCATATTTCCTCCCTCAGTCCTTAGTATCTACCGCACACACGCAGTCTCCCACGGACGGACGTACTCACTTCCTCTGCGTGGGTGCGTGCGTGCGTGTGTGCCTCTCACACACACAAACTCCTTCACGCACTATTTCTTGTTTAAAATCTACCAGCACGTTGAATCTATTTTGTCTCGCGGAGGTCTGGCGCGGTGCGAGATAAGGCTGGATTGTCTTGGTTTAAACAGATCGAAGAGTGAATCTGGCCATAAATGGACAAGTCAAACCCTTGCCCTGCCTTGTGCTGTACGGCTGGAGCCGCGAGATTAAAATAAAACTAACATAAGTTTATGGGCAGCCTCGTTCGCATACCGATGGGTTAAACACACGACATCTGAAACACAGATAAACCCCACTCTGCTCAAACTAACAGAGGCAAATGTTTCCTTCCAAAGCAGGTGCGATTATATGTGAGTCTACGAAAAGTGGACAGATTAAGCAGTTTGTCTACTCTGCGGTAAATGACAAGCAAAACATGACAAGCAGAACACAACAAGTATGCAAACTCCCTATCAATTGTTAACGGCCCAGATGTTTACATTCGAACAAAACCTGCATTTGGCCCCAACCCCTTAAATTAACCCATCAAACTTGATAGAATATTTACTTTATTTATTTACTGTTGGAAATGACAGTACGCACTGTCTATTGCTCTTAGAAGACTTTACAGCGTCATATTACTAACGCCGTACTGATTCGAAATGTTACCATTGTGAAGTTATCTTCTCAACGCGGCTAGCAAATAATGCACGGCAGACTCATTAACAAGACCCTGACTGTGCGTAGACGATAACAGGTCCAGTGGAGTGAAAAACAATGTTTCTCTCCCTTTTATTTACGTGCAGCTGATCACTCAGGTGCCTGTTTGCAGAGCAGTTTTTACTCGCGTCGCTCACTGGCGATTTTCCCTACATCAGAAGCGTGATTGTAACCCGTTCTCTCCCCTCCTTCTCGTGCCATTCTTTCACTCACCCCTGCAGTTGCTTCAATACGTCCGGACCCCTTTCCGCTCAGCGTAACCCCGTGCTCTTGGCTTCCGTTAGGTTTCCATAGAAACATACTTCGTTCTTTGAGATAATGCGTTATTTGTAATCATTCAAGGCGAGAACCTCTGCAGACATCTTCGAGGGCTTTTGTTCTTCCAGGATCTGCTGGCGTCTGGAAATAGTTGTTCGGTTCTCTGACTCTGAGAATCGGATGCCCGATTTTTTTTCTTTTGAAGAAAAAGAAAAATCCCAGCCTTTGGGTACTGCCTGAAGTACTCTCAGAAACAGCGAGAAGGATTGCTTGAGTTTCCTGCTGTGTAAATCTTCTTAGGTCTGAGGTATTTTTAGCATCGGTTATCTCTCGTCATCGTACGTTTTGTAAAAACTTCGATTTGGCGCGGTTTTTATTTGATGGCTGAAAAAACATTCAGAGAATATTAAATAATTCAGACCTCTCACCTTTCCTCTTCGTCAGCCTCTCTTCCTCAGTCTCTCTCTCTTGTTGCTGTTCTTGTTTTCCGTTGTTGTTGTTGCTGTACTCAAAGAAGTGATGGGGATGTTTACCTACCAAATGTGGTTGGAGGAAGGTGACGTTAAATGTAACATAATCAGGTGCATTACATTCTCTTTCAGACGGCAAGTCAGTGCCTATATGCAGGCAGAGAGAGAGAGAGAAAAAAAAAACAAGTTCTAGGGGCCAGTTGTACATCTTACAAAAAGATCATGAAAGTACTTTTACTTAAACTACCAGACGAGCTTTGACAAGGAGGCTGCCCTGTGACGTCACCCCAAGCCAAACTGCGAGCAGTCCTCAAAAGGGCTGCTGCAGAATTCTGTTCCCAGATTGCGCGAATCCATAAACGCCACGACAAATCAAAGACATCTGCTCGGTTGCTTTTTCCGCTCCCGCTGCGTGGTAATAATATGCAAGTGTAGAGGCTTTCTCCATGAAATGAAACTTCTGTACCGATTCTGCTCTCTGCCTGCAGTAAACGAGCCAGTGCCTGTTGTGCCTGCAGAAGCGTGGGGTGCGGGGTGGGGGGGAGGAGTGAGGGGGGTTCAAAAGCTTCCACCGACCTTCGTACGGGGTACTCGTGGGTTTCCCTGGTTTAAAATCCAGTCCTCGCATTTCCCATTTTACTTGCCCTTCAGCAGCAGCAAAGCAGGTGAAAGAGACCCAGGTGTCCTTGTCCGCGAACATTAAGAACATCGCGGCTACATTTGTAGATACACTTCAGCAACTCCCACTCTCCCCACCACCTCCCCGTGCACCACCTCCCCGTGCACCACCTCCCCGTGGGGGGGGGGGCCTGAGCACACAGCCTCTGATTACGACAGCACTGTGAGAACCACAGCAAAGACGTCCTATGCTGAGTGACCATTGTTCTCGTTTGACAGTTTGTTGGTCTCTCTCTCTCTGCGCGTATGGGTGTCTGTGTGTCTGCCAGCCTGTCTGCC
>SMGT01006903.1:781759-792045 GCA_004794575.1 Lanistes nyassanus
GTGTGTCTGCCAGCCTGTCTGCCCCCCCCCCCTCAACCCCAGTACTCTGTTTCCCCCAGTGTCTCACTCGACTGACACACCAGCAGTCTGACCCACCGCTTGGGAACAGACCTTCCGGTCACATGTGGCTAAAAGTGGCCGCTCATTGGCTACACGACGGGTTTCATACGTCTGTAACACATCAGGGTGAAGTAAAACGGACAGAGTACCGGTCCCACACCCATCCTTCTCAGCACGCTTGCCTAGAAGCTAGTCGCCGAGTCACATCGCTGCCTACTCTTGCTTTACCGAGGGCAAAATGCCAGTTCGCCAGCTGCTGCTTTCAGTCACCCGACTTCAGACTCAGTTTTGCACTTGAGGCTGGGAGTCTGCGGAAGGTGCTATAGGCAGTGCGAGGGGTGGGGTGGGGGTAAAAATGAAAAAAAAAGTGAAGTCAGTGCCGTGTGCAACAATGGGCGCAGCTCGTCAGATGCGGTCTGTAAATTACAATTGCTAGGTCATGACATTTCAGTAACTTCTTAGGACTGAACTATGCCGGATTCGGAGACGACCCGCCAAAGGGAGGCAAAAGGAATAGAAACGGATGTTCACCCGTTCCCCCCTCCTCACGCAAGCACGCAACCACACCACCACCATCAAAAATGTGACTTACAAAAACAGTGCTGGCGCTAGATCAAAACGATCTCAGCTGTGTTTACTAGCCACGAAAAAAAGGAGCCCGATCGGCGCAGCCCCCACGCGAGTAGCGGAAAGAACAATGCGCGCGCACCCTGAGACTGAGCTGCCACACGTCGATCCGTTTCCCGTTCACGACAATCCCTGCGACAATGGCCGAGAAGATTAAACGTCAACCTCGGGGAGCTCAGGAACGAAGTCCTGCCTGGCAGTGCGCTCAGCGGTCCCCCGTCTGGAAAAAGCTTTATCGCAGACAGCTGTGTTGTTACGCTTCTTTTGTCCAGACACTGATGGTCAGTATTAGTACGTGACTGGCATGGTTAGTAAGTGCTACCCTGACCTGCCCGTGCAGCGTCGTGTGAACTGGCCAGGACAGTGTGGCACTCGGCAGAAATGTTCTGCGCACGATGCATGTTGACGCGATAACCTCGAGAACGTGCTGCATAACGGTTCACTTCTAAGCAGGACTGAAAGGCCTACTGCCTGGGATTATTGATCAGAATAATGGGATTAATTCCTGGTAGTCATCTTGTCCACAGTCCGTCTTTCTCGCGCGCGACAGATCAGATGGCGTTTCCTGTAATGAACCTTGACCTCTGTAATTAAAGTCACAAAGAAGAAAAATATTTCTAGCGTCAGCCGCTACAGTCTTGCCCACAATAAGAGCTGTTTCGTGGAGACATAACTTACACAGCTGTCCATCTGTACGATCATGTTCAGAAAGAAAACACACTGCAAGATAACCTGCTATAGAACTTTAGAGCAAGTAAGGAAAACAAAACAAAACAGTTCGAAAACAAGAGACAACAAGAAAATCAACCGTTTCAGTTTGAGCATTTTGAACATGAACATTGTACCAATGAACATTTTGTTTTCTTCGTGTTGCTGCTGTTGTTGTTGGTTCCACTATATACTTAGCCCCTGAACTCTACAGGCACAAGGTCGTGTGTCCCTACTCAAATCTTCTCATTATTCATAAAATATGAGCTCATGCACTTCAATCTGATTAGCGTACAAAGGAGTTCTCCTCCCTTGGGCAGACAGCGAATTAAAGTTTGCCCAGGCAATAACCTCCCTTGCTGTGTCCTTCATCCGCGTTTAGTTGCTCTGGGACAGAGCACGGGGGCTGGCCAGTAACCCTGAGGACTAGGCGCAACCTAGCAATGTCAGCATCAGTCCTCCTTTTCTTTCTTTCTTTCTTTCTTTCTTTCTTTCTTTCTTTCTTTCTTTCTTTCTTTCTTTCTTTCTTTCTTTCTTTCTTTCTTTCTTTCTTTCTTTCTTTCTTTCAGGCAGCAGGCAGGCAGGCAGGCAGGCAGGCACTATGGCAGAGAACAGTCATGTCACTGGAAGGAAATTTCCGCTTTCTTGTCTGCAAGGCTAGCGTAATTAAAGACACACTAACAGCAGGGTTATTTTTACTTGGTTCGGTTACTTCCTTTTAACAGACATCTGGTTTACGGTGGCAACTTCTCTTAAAATTAAACTTCCGTACCACGTACCTTCTGGAGGTACCACTATCAACATACCAGAGGAAAGCTTCACATTCGAAACTGATTTCATCCTTTTGTATGCGCCCTAGAGGTGTAACAATAAATAATACTATTCTGTGGGCTTTCGGGCATCACATAGCTAACAGAAGACAGCGCGGCAGCTTCCGGTTCTTATCGCGCAAAGTTTGTCTGTGACGTCACAGGTGCGGGGTACTAGCTCGCGGCTCGCTACCGGCTTCTGTGAGGGAGGGCTGGAGTGGATAAACCTAAACAAATCGTCATTATAAACATGACCCTACAAAGATGTCAAACCTCTTCTTAAATCTCATCCCTTGCGCGGTATACCCGCATAAACAGTTCTCAATCAGTCGTTTCATGCAGACGGCACGCAGTTTGTCGCGCAGATTAGCATACGAATGACGTGTTTCCGCGATTGTAAAAGACGGGAGGGGAATGGGAGGGACCAGTGAGGAAGACACGGTCAATACATTCGGCGTCCATAAATTAAGAAGCTTTCATATTCACCTTTTAGTTTCTGCATAAAGTTTACATAAAACAAAGGCGTTCCTAGCACTAAGGAAATCTGGCGCCAAGTCCGGATAGCAAATGATTATGCAAATGCGTAACCCTGCCTCCAAGGAGATGATAATAGAATGGAATCACGGGCTTGGTGTCAAAGAAGCATGGTACCCGCCAGGCTGCATGCTGTGTGCTTTGACTGGACTTTTGTTTTACTAAGATTTTCAGGTCTTTTCCTTCGTATAAATAGCACAGAGATAACTGGGATTTTATGCTGTTTGCAAAAAAATTGCAATTTTAGGGAGTATTGTTAAATGCGTCTCTTGTAATGGACATACATACTGGCTATTTGAAAACACCAGAAAAGTGAGTAAAGATAAGGAACGAAAAGAAAAAAACAAAATAGAGAAAAAGAAAGAACAGAAAGAACATGAAAAATCTTCACATTTCATTAAGGTGATTAAAAAAGATCCAGAAAATGGTCGTTGCTTGGCCCATTCAATTTATCCCGGCGGAGAAACCCGCTTCAGTAAGGTGTCCAGAAGCAGCTGTCCACACACAAAGACACCTTGAGTGCAAAGCAGTTGAACTTCCAAAGATCTTAGAAGCAAATCTGGAGCTACGTTGTATCTTCTTTATCTCTAGGTCTGAGAGTGTTTGGGGACAGTGAAGAGTTATTGACAGGGAGATAACTTTCAAAGACGACGAGGATGGGGAAAAGAAGGACAAAGAGTTCGTCGAACAGTAGAACGGAGAAACAGGAGGAGAGGGAGATAACGAACAGGGGGAGGAAGAAGAAGAAAGAAAGAAGAAAGAAAATGGGGATGAGGGAAGAATAAAGAAAGGATGCATAACCTTTACACAAGCAGCCAAATCAAATTAGATAAATAAGGAGGGGAAATGCGAATGTAAATAAACTGAGAAGAAAGGTTGGTTTTAGTTCTAACATCGAAAGCCTTGCTGATAGATGGCGAGGGTTAGATGGATAGGGATAGAACGGGACAAGGTGAGCCTTTAGGAAGGGGAGGGAGATGAAGGGAGGGGCACAGGCAGCAGATGGCTTGCAGAACAAACAAGAAAGATCACTGGGCTTTGTGCGGCTCGTTAAGTCCCGCCACTGGGCAGTTCTGCCTCGAAAAATGGCCGACATGAAAGTTAACAAATGGCTCAAAGTTGAGCTAAATGCTTCCCATGGGACAAAACCAGAACTGGTCTAAGGGGCAGGCCAGGGGCAGCAAAGCGTGTTTAGGAGGACCTTTTTTCCTCTTTGGATTTTTCTTTTTCGGGATTCAACAATCTTCATTCTGCTCAGAATATAATTCCATTATAGGCACCAAATGCAGGAAAAATTAACCTGAGGTGCCTGGAAAGGCCATTTATTTCTAATGGTTAAGGGCATCTTACGCCCAGTCTGCCTATAATCATTTAAACGAACTTAAACCGCAAATTTCTTATTCCAGACTGAATAAGACTCAGCCTAGAACGTTAAATGCCCGTTTTCCTCTTTTGTTTTCAAAGAGCGGGCTGGCAGAGGCTCTGATTGGGTGCACATCCATCTTTTGTCGGTTTATATTGGATGAATAGACAGTACAAGTCTTTCGTTAAAGCTGTGTTCATTACCGGACGGAGAATAAACCTAGTTTTATGTTCGCCGGATAAAGCCAGCGGGCGACACTTAAGAACGCTGCAACTTCCCAGCGGGAGTATAGGAGGCGCCACTTGGGAACATGCAGTTTGAGAGTAATTTTCACTGGCTGCTATAGAAGTCTCCACTCCAACAAAAAGGACAGATTTCACCTAGGCCATCATCAAACGGAGTTTTAGCGAGGTTTCATTTGCAAGGTCAAACAGCTGTGTTAGCCTTGCAGCAAATACAGCGCGGACTCCCCAGCCTGCAAGAGCGATATCGGCCGATTGTCTAAAATTGCTAGCTCTTATCGGTGGATAAAAGGGTCTTATCGGTGGGGGAGGTCTCTTATCGCTAGATAGCACGCTCTCATTGGTAGATAGCAGGCTCTTATCGGTGGATTGAGGGCTCTTCTCGGTAGATAACAGAATGTTATTGGTAGATAACAGTCCCTTATTGGTGGATAACAATCCCTTATGGGGTCTTTCGTAATTAGATGCACGAAACACATGCGCAGCAAATCTGGAGGTGTCAGAACTTCCGCTCCAGGCACCAGCGTTACACAATTACTCCCGAAATCTGCAGTGTGTACCACACATTTCTTTTGGAGATGTTGAAGCGCACAGCGAAGGTTCTGGACAAAAAGAAGGCGATCGTGGATACAAATATTTCGCAGAGAAATACACATTTAATGTGCATGATAAGTCGACGAATGTCTCGTTCGTTGATAGATCTGTGTAGCAATGCAAAAACGTTCATGATAGCAAAGTTGTTTTGCATAAAAGTACACTGTTGAAATTGTTTTTTGAATATCATACAAATGTATATGTAACAGTATAAAGACCGAGAAGTTATTACACGGTACGAACGAGGCGGCAGAATTTCGCAGGGAAGAATTTTGATTTAGGTGTGGCTGAACTGAGAGACTGCATAACGTACTAACGTCTCATAAGTGTTTTGCTCTTTTCGAAAATTGAAATTTTAAGGTGATTAGCAGCAAGTCCCAGCGCTTGTGCCCACACTGTACGTACATGATTGTATTTATGTGGGCTTATGTAGACTGAGGATGTGTGTGCTTCTGTTGGTGCATTTGCGAAAGAGGGGTAGTGGGTAGCGATCTGTGTGTCTTATCTATGTATTGTCCGTCACATTGTGCGAATGCGTGCGAGGGCTGCTAACAAACTTGGTAGTTTGGTTTGGCGCATTACAAAATAAATTATTATTTTGCTAATTCTTTTGTGTCTCGTATACTGCTCAATCAACGTATAGCTACTCATCAAGTTTTTCATACATCATGCAGTATATGATACTTGTTTCTACAGTCGCACCAAATCCTTACAACGATGGTTGCCGTACAAAAGCTCATTTTTTTAAATTTAATGGAGGACAAAGAAATTGATGTCTATTTTTATTTTCCTTTCTATTTCATAAAGCTGTTTTTTTAAAATAAATTTTGGCAATTACTAGAATTAGTGCTGTACACTGCAGACTGGTAGATGTGTGCCATTATATCTGTTCACCACTCAATAGTTAGCAACTTAGATGAGGGAAAGGCAGTAAACTAGAAAATTGTAGCAGATCATTTTCCCCCTTGGATTTGCTGGGATATTGGACTGTTATTACTTGATAAATTATATCTAATCACAAGCGCTGGAATTGAATTTCAGCATTACCTCATACTCAGCAATGACAGTTAACGGCTCGTAGTGATCACTCAAAGTGTGATGTTCGTGGTTCTTGTTCGTTTGTTTCCACCAAATTTTAAGAAGAAGAAAATTGTATTATTACTTCTGATTACTAGTTGGCTATGGCAATGGAAGTAAATCCAGTTAAAATGACTGCATCGGGATCTTGTCGCACAGAGCTACTTATCTAGGGAAAGAAAGGGCTGCTTTGTCTCTGCGAATTTTCACGGGCCACAGCTTCTCGTTTTTCTTAGTTTTGGGAAATCCATGGAAGGACAAAGTTGGGCACTTGTAACTTATTACAGTACACTGAGGCACGCAACAGATTCGACGAGATTTCTTCGTAGTAACGGCTGATATAGTGCAGCCAGGTTACATACACAAGAGAGTCGGCTGGCAAGGCCGGAAGTTCGCTCACCTCCAAAAGTTTAAGGGTCACATGCACGCATAATTCTCCGAAAGACCCCCATAGGTAGACCGACAGTAGGCCGAAAAATTTCGACCATCTGCCGACATCGCACTGCAGTCTGGGTCAGAGATTATCACCTGTAGATGCCAACTTGTCTTGCCGAACATGGTGCACATTGTTTTACAATGTACTAATGTTTTTACCATCAGTGACCAGACCATGTTAATCTGCTTTTGGGGGTTCGCATTTTCTTAGCTATCACCGTTGTCGCGTCTCATTGTCTGCTGCTGAGTTCTGTGTCTTCAATGTTTCTCATTTTGTTTTTAATGTGTGGTCAGCACGAAGCAAACATCGTTTTTAAGATGTGTTTTAGCACGTTATAAATCTTCAGATTAAATTATATTATTGCGCACACAGTACCCGCTACTTCACAAGACACTTGTTTGAAAACCATGAACAGCAGTTGTGTGCACCACGTCTGGTTGGGGCAGAACGACTGCGGCTTGAGTAAACACAGCAAGGACTCGATCGCCGACCACTCAGTCAGGTAACAAAGGTCTGCCTACGTCAGCAAGTGGCTCTCGGGCTCGACTCCGTTCGGAGCTGTTTTCACCGGTGGGATAGACGACTGTTTGCTTAACGATCTTGTGATGCCCGGAATCTGATTCATAGCCTTCGTCTCCATGCCAACCGTTCGACGCCGCATTGGCGTTTTCTTCAGGTATCCAGAATAGTGCTGGTGTTTCAGAGAGGTTAATTCTCTTCCTGCCTCCTTCCCGCAACCGCTGGTTCTACTCGTGTATGGAGAAACCACTACAAATTGCGTCACGATCGCGTCAAAGACAACGCCATTGTTGGGGAGCAGAACTTGTGTAGCAGACATTTTTCCAGTGCAAAGAAACGAGATCATTTGGCCTTTCCGTTTCTGGTGCTGTTCTCTTTCGTTCGGTCCTTTTTATTTCGCTCATTGCCGTCTTCAAAACATGCTGCCGAGGCTTCTGACATTTCGAGCCAAAAGCCTTTTGAACATTCGCACGCTGGGTTCAGACAGGATTCCAGACTTTCACGAGCCCAGGCCATAGAATTGGGTCTTGCAGAACCTGCACTTGACAAAGCCGCTTCCCTGCAAGGAACAGTTGCGGCAGGAGATCTATTTATAAAAGGCACGTTACTTGCATGGGGAAACTTACTTTCAGGAGCTGTAGCCAAGACAACAGAAATTCAAGAAAAGGATTGCTTGAATGACGACACAATCACTCAGCGCAAAGAGTAGAAAGAGTGCAGGAAAACTAGCTAAACAAAAAAAAACTACATCTCTTCTTCTCTTCTCTCCCCCTTCTCTCCCACCCTCCACCCCTTATATATTATATTGCCTCCCATCTCATATTTGCACCAAGCACGAATTAACAGACGCACACACAAAGTCAGTCAGCCAAAACCCACCAACGCACCCACCCACCCACCCACCCACCAACCAACCAACCAACCAACCAACTGTGTGTTAGGTCTGCGTATTAATTTAAATAGTCCTCACACAAAACTGTTTGAAACTGCAAGAAAATTATCGCTGGCTGCAAAAGCTAAAAGGGTTAACTTCGAAACACCGATGTCTGTAAAGGAATTGAAGCCAGACATGTAGACGTAGAGACGCAGATGGCGCTACAGAGAAAAGAGGATTATACAGACCCTTGAAATGAAATCCATCTACCGGACTGAACTAAAGCAAGCTCGGCAGATTTGAAGTCAGCGGCGGCTCTGTTCTTTAAAATTCTACGAACAAGAACAAAACAAAACAATCTATGTCACGTGGAAAACTTTGGCAGCTAGTTGAATTCTCGAGAAGCAGTGTAGTCTGCCAACTTTCAGTTTCCAAAAAATGAAAAGGAACACGTGACTGTCGCTTGGAAATAAACCTTAACAAAAAAGAAACTGCCTCAAGCTATATGAAATGACGCAGACAATCAACAGTTTCGGGGAATTACCCCTTCGTCAGGACAACACAAATACAAACAGACAGAGACAGATACAGACAAAAAACAGGCACTTCCCCGCGTGAAGTGAAGTAGGTCGTACAGCGTGCGGTGAAAATGTTGGGACAGGATAGACTTCACTTTAAGTCACCTTTAAATTTGAAGTCTATCCTGTCCATGTAGCTTGGCGCAGTTCCTTTTTGTTAATTTCCAGTTTCCATCCAAAATTTAAAAGACGTGTCAGAAGCAATAACAAGAGAGAGACATGACACAAAACAGGTTATGAGAGAAAAGAATGCGTTTCGAGAGGGAAAATGCCGCTCTTGTCAGGAAAAGCTTAAATCTGAATGGATTTTTTTCCATGGCACTAGCCTCATGTCATTTGAAACCGCAACAGGCAAGGCAGAGCTCTTGCGATGAATGCAATGTTACAAAACGAACTGGCCAGTTAGTTAATTATGTGCCGATAGCCTATAGAAGGATTTCCCTCTTTTATTTAAATGTCATCGTGTGAAAGAGATTCAGCACGCCACGGTAATCCCTTCAGGACTTTTCGCCTTAGCCCGGAAGAAGTGAGATGCAAACGTGATCTTCCCAGAGCCAAGCAGGCATGTGCCGAAGTTTCAAACCAAGAAAAAGAAAGAAAACAAACCACCGCGAGGCTTATTAACTGTAGAAGCACGCGATGAGATTCTCTCTCCTCTCTCTCTCTCCTCTTTTCTCCTCTCTCCTCTCTCCCCCATCTCTCTCCTCTCTCTCCTCCCTCTCCTCCCTCTCTCTCCTCAGTCTCCTCCCTCTCTCTCTCCTCTCTCTCTCCTCCCTCTCATCTCTCTCTCTCCTCTCCCCCTCTCTCCTCGCCGGATTGCTTACAGAAGATTTCTTTTCCGCTTCGTGTAATTATAACTCCGATTCCTTGGCTTGTGGAAGCGGAAAATGTCGACGTTTTTCATTGCCTGATAGCACAAAGCAATTTGTAAAGTAATTTTCGTTTTCGTGAAAAGTGTGTCAGACAGGGAACCCTCCTCCATTCTATTACAAGACTTGCATCTGAAAATAATTTGAATTCTCGCTTCCTCCCAAATCCCAAGTTCCCTTCCCACCCCATTCCTGCCTTTCCCTCTCTGCCTTGCACTCTGTCCATCTCTCTCTACACTGTTATTTTGTCGAAGAGAATTTTAAGTGAAGGAAAGGGGAGAATACTACAAATAAATAGTATGGATCATGTTCGTAATTAGTGTTAAGTAACTTTCATGGTTTGCGCTTGCAGGCGAAAGCCAAATTTGAGGTCTACACACTGAAGGAATCTCCCACCCCACCCCTGAATAAGAAAAAGCTTTCTTTCGTTGTTTTGTTTTTCTTTTTCCTTCAATTTCCCATCTTCAGCGCGGGACATTGAAAGCGTGGGAGTAAACTTTGATGAGGGCCAAGCTGAATGGCCAGGCAGTGGGAAGTAAAAGGAGCCAGTCCCCCCACACCCCTTTCCCCACACCCCACCACCAGCTGGTGCAGCGGTCTTTAAACGTCTGTGTTTACGTTCTTCTGGATTGATGTTTACTGCGCGAATTTGCTTCCTAAAGATTTCATTAATTGCTTCCTTTTCGGACTGCGTATTTCGCAAGCACGTGCGCGCGTGCGTGCGTGCGTGCGTGCAACCACCATCTTGAAAGTCTGGAGCTGGCAGGAGTGCGTGTGAACGTACACGCACAGAGAACAAATCGAGAGGACTGTTACTATGTCCTTCACACGGATCTTTGTAAGAGTGGTTCCCCCCCCCCCCCCCACTTTACATAAGCCCTGAGGAAACTACGAATCTCGTTCAGCTTTTCAGACTGGTAAAGTTGACGACCGGAAGGTAAGCTTACTGTTTTTCTTTCCCCCAACCTTCACCCCGCCCCGAGTCGCCCTTCTGTC
>SMGT01006903.1:792067-845754 GCA_004794575.1 Lanistes nyassanus
CCCCCCCCCCTCGGCCTCGACCTGTCGTGTGAGGCGGTCGCCTGTCCGTCCTTCCGCCTCCCAGGGCGAGTTCAGTAAACACTCACGCCCAGCCGTCTCCGTGTCTTTGTCAAGGTTAGGTGGCGTAGGTGTTTTCTTAATTTCACGTTCAAGTGACAGCGCCAGGCGCTCTGGACTTCTTAAGTGGGCGTCTCCACCGCTTCCTTCCGAACTCAACTCCAGCGGGGAAAGACCCCGTCTTCTGCTTGGAAGGGCCGCGCCATTTTCTATCACCTTCGTTACGGGGTCGGTCCGATGCGCTTCCTTCTCTGCAGACCGGAAACGTTTAGGCGCAGACTCGAATTCAAGATGTCACTGCTTCTGGGCTGGCCTATCGAAAGACGAAGAGGGGGAGGGGGTTGGAGCGTAAAACGTAATATACTGACAATATATAGACCCAACTGCTCGGAAAGGAAGATTGAAAACTTTGCAAGCAGCTTTAAAACCCATGCTAGCGACACCACAATCAGGCTGGCGAACGATTCAAGCCTTGAGAGGGTACAGTTCAAGTTGAATTGTATGCTCTCCGATCAAGGCCATCCTGCGGAGTTTTGATGTGACAATTACCCAGGCCAGTTTTTTTAAAAAATCTCTCCAGCCCTGTCAGAACGAAATCTAATGCTGGGCACTATCCACTCAGGTCAGTCGAACGAAAACATTGGTAATAAATGAAGCCGAACTTGCTATAATAATAATTTTATCCTACTTCAATCAAGAAATTCTTGACAATATTTCTTGAGATTATACCTATGTCTTGCTCAGAAAAATGAGACCTAGTTTTAATGAATTAAATCCCTTGTATTGTCACGGCGGGCGGGTACCTTAACTTATTGGACTCGACTTATCCAGAATTACTGGACAACTTTTATGGTGATCTCGTAAAATTTAGATTTAATTTAGCAATCGTCACCAAAACCTTTACTGCTTTAGGTCAGTGGTTTCTAAACCAAAGGGTGACGATGCTGTGAAATAATGTGAATAACTAGAGAAATCTACCGAGGGAAAAGATTCTCATACTTCGACACGCTCGCTCAGTCTCACACAGGCAAAACACTACTAGCTCAAGAGCCCCCACCCTGGTAAAACACTCAACTGCAGCGAACTGTTATTCAGCATATATTTCAAAACACTAACTGGCTCGACAACATCAAATATCTACAAAGTATTTACAAAGAATCACCGTGCTCGTGTCTAGGGTAACACGCTGCCTAATGACGTCATACCACGTGCAACAGACAAAGGAAATAATCAAATCAATGCAAGAGGGAAACCAAACTGCCAAACCGGCCTATGATCCCGCTCAATACACATGTACAATAAGTGACCGACAATAGAACTCCTACACTTGTCACCACTGCAACAACAACTTCTGCGATACACAATAACAAAGCTATCAAACTGAATCAATAAGTGACCACCAAAGAGCACCTACTCTTGTCACTATTGAAACACTACTTTTCCGCAGAACACAGATACGCGAAGCGACCGTTACAGAGCACCAACTCTGGTCCCTACCGTACCAACAGCTTTACTGCAATACACCAATGCGACACGTGACTGATGACCGAGCACCAAATCTTGTCGCTACCGACACTACAGCTATTCAGCGACCCACAAAATAAGCTACGCCACTGCTTCAGCCCCGCTACACTCAGTCCCGTCTACTGGCACACTTGCCCAATCACTAGCTATGACATCTCCTGTCTCCGGCAGGATAAAACACTTATCTTACTTCAACGCGAGTCCCCGACTCTAAGATAAGTTTAAGGTAAGAGCAGACCTTACTTATAAGGCACGTCCACTGGTCTCTTTCCGTCTCAGTCCGTCGAGGCGGTCAGCAGATTACACTCGTAACTGCAAGAGAGCTGGAGTCTTCCTTTTGGCAAGATGGCGACTGAGGTCCGTAGGCTAGCACGTGGTCGCTTCACTGGGTCTCTTCCTAGGTGGACGTCCCTCTCTGTATGTGACCCTCTCTTGGCGCTCTCCTCCCTGTCTCGCTCTCCCCTCCCTCTCTGTGACCCTCCGTGTCTCGCTCTAACATTTTTACCTCCTTATGTAGTAAGCGTTCTGACGTACTACCCTCAAGTAAACCGGTTCTAGCCAGACTAGGGAGAGCAGAATGATTAACCTGGCCAATGCCCCTACACCCAGGTGTCGATTGTGGGTGGAGCGGTCAGCCTGGTGATGACGTATCTTCCCCCTACTAGTTTACAAAGGGAGGAGCTAAAAGGCTTACCTAGGAGTGACAGGTAATAGCCTAGGGTGACATGTGACATGTATTGATACATAGAGTACTCCGCTGAACAGAGTCTCATGGACAGGTTTGTTTGACAGATCGAGCTGTCATTAAGCGGAAAATACAGATGGAGGAAGGATAGACTCGGCACAGGTGGAGGTAGAGGAAAGTTTGGGTTAGAAGAAAGCGTACTGGACAACTGCCCTGCTTTACCTGGACTAGGTTTGCACGAACGTTCTTAGCTACCCTTCCGAACGTACGAACAGTGGTTAGTCTCTTTCGCTTTGTGTAATTTATGTGCAACTTTATGTACAAGCGATAAGAACGCCCATGCAATCCCACCCTTGGATGGCTTGCATGAGCTTTCTCATCTCCTGTTCATTCGTAAAGGTGCACGTAAAATACACGGGACAAACGGGTCTTACGACTACTTTTATGGCCTGAAGAGCAGCTACAAACGCTTATGCAAGCCAACCCAGGCCCACAAAGCAGCAACGTCAGCAGCGCACACATTCATGCAAGCATGAGTTACACACATGCATGTCCGCAAATGCACACACACTTTCATTTTGCACCCCAATAATGCACAGTGTCTGAAGAGCACTGCGGTCACTTTGTTTATCAAACAGTTGACGTAGTCTGATATCTTTGTCTTGTCACCTCACGGGGAAGTGTTTAAGTACTTTTTCGAGGGACACACATGGGCTGGACGCGCCTTGCGTGCAAAGTGCCGAATTTCATTCATCATGCCTCACTCTGGCTGTGACGCCACCTCAGCGACACCTGTGAAATATTCTCAGCGGAAATGACGCACGTTCGGTGTGAGCTTCGCCTTACAAGCATTTCACATCAGACTAGCCCCATAAATCGAGCCATGTGTCTGCTATCCCTTGCTTCCTCTTTTTATGGTTATAAATTGCAGCCTTCTTGTCTCTTGAGTTACTATAGCAACTTTCAAACCACCTGCTCAAAAAAGTGCATTTTACAAAGATAAAATTGCTCTCTCTCCCTCCCTCTCTCTCTCTCTCTCTCTGGCATCAGTGGCGTTTCCATGGTGGCGGGGGGTCACTTTCAGCACGCGAGGACCACATCGATCATGGTTCCATCATTGATTTCATGAGAACCTAAAGTTGTCCTCGCCGTGGGGGGGGACAACTCCTCCCCCCCCCTGTGTCGGCAATATAGAAATTTTCACCCGTCAATAACTTTTCTATCACCAGAGTGGCATGCCTCGGTAATATTACATTAGCGGCCTGGCATAAACCTGGCAAGGGTAGACCCTTCCATGAATGAGATTTTTATAGTCCCTCGATGATGTTAGTACGCTTCGTGAATTTAAGCAGGAGCCGTGTGCAGAAAGAGGGGGGGGGGCGGGGGGCGGGGCGGGGGGGGGGGCGGGGCGGGGGTAAACCAAAGGCGCGAGTTGAAGGAGGCGAGTAAAGCAGACGACAAGAAGAGGAAGTTTCTAAGTCATTGGAATCCTTAAGGCAAAATTTGCGACTTCTCTTTAAAAAAAAATTTTTCTCTCTCTCTCTCTCTTTCATTCTAATCAAAAGGTTGTATGCAGTTTGGAATTTTATTTTATTTCACAATGCATTTTTTACAGGATACCTCAATGCTTAGATTTGTTGTGTGCACCCAGCCGTCTGTAGAGGCCAACACAGGGTTGGTGATGAAGAACGTAAGGCTCGGTTGCATTAAACACCTTTGGTTAGACTTTCATGTGAACTGCAGTGCTGGGGAAGTCAACAGAATTAGTGGACAGCAAATCCCAGCGGAAATTCGTTCCACAGTGAAACAACATTGTGAAAGTTCACGTTTGGCTACGAACAGATTTGAATCTTCTGGATTTTTAGAACAAAGTTACTGGTCCCCGTTGAAGCCTTCTTTCGCATAATGGCATCCACTTCATACATTTTCACCTCCTTCTATCCGTCTCGACCCGTAGAAACACCGACAAAAGATAACATGCGTTCTGTGGAAAGAGATGATGGATGAGTGGGAACAAGGACAGAAAAATGCCTTGTTGCTGGCCTCGGAGCCATGACGACCCGACATGACACGCTCCGTCTGCGCGTGGTGTCGCAATTGTGTTTATTTACTGCCTCCAATCTTGTGGATAGCGGGGCGTTTTAACAAAAGTATTTTATCTCCCAGGCTATATTTCGTCAGGCAGACTATCAACGAATCTTACGTCAAAGACCTTTTCGTGAAAAAAAAGAGATCGGGGAATTCAAGAAATTTAGCATTTACTGGTCAGCCACATGCACACTTGCACGCAGGTACAAATGCACACACATGCATGTATGAAGACAACGTGAAGTAACAAGCATGTACAAGCACAGATACACTTACAACTGCACCACATACACAACATGCACTTGCGCGCACGCGCACAAGCACACAAATCCACATAGTTTGTCCGCATTTAAATGCTCACCATCTTTCCTCTCGTCACCAATCTCTTCTCCCCTTTTCTCTCTTGATTTCTTTTTTTCTCGTCCCTCCCTCTTTCTGTCCTTTTTCTCCCCCACCCTCTCTCTCTCTCTCTCTGTTTCCCTATATTCTGACCTCACAGCGCAAGAGGCGATGCCGGAAAACAGATACAGTCGGTTCAGTCAGATAAACCTGAAGGGGGAACTTGAAAGAGAATCTGGCTCCGGGAATAAATATTTATATCCCTGCCTCTCTGTCGCGAGAGGAGTTTATATTTGTACTAATGGGATCAGGGGAAATAAATTGTAAAAGGTCGGCCATTCCATCTCAGGAGGAGCATTATGAGACTACGAGGAAATGCAAAAAAAAAAAAAAGTGGGGGGTAAGGGGGTGGGGGAGGAGAGAGTGCAGCCACCACAAAACCCTTTCCTGTCTGAAGCCCTGCGGTTGCCAGATCAGCCTCGTAGCAGCTGGGTGAGAAGGACTGCAGGTTGTAGTCATTAAAGATACTTACATTTTACACAACCATTCACGTGTCGTCGTGGGCAGGTGCATGCTTGCCTGCGTGCGGGTATATTTGTTGTCTGAGAGGCTGATGGCAACCTTTCATTTGCAGCCAAGGAGGCTTAGGGAACAACTAGGGATTCTTAGGGATTTGGGGGATTTTTTTAGGGGGGGAGGGAGAGTAGTGGTGGGAAGGGAGCGGAAGGGTGGTACTGCCCGGACGAGGTCGCTCAGAAAACTATCCGGTAACAGGCTGTTTGACCACGCCAGAAAAAACAAACAACAACAACAACAAACATACCCCCCCCCTCCAAACTCAAATTTTACTAGAAAGCCAATTCGCATTAATAACTCTATAGGTATCCCAGGAAGAAGACGATGGAGGGCCTGCGTGCGTGTGTGTGTGTGTGTGACAGGGAGGTGGTTGCAAGGGACCTTTCTGGGCATAGTCACTTGTGATATTTTAGCAAATGTCCCTGATTGCGTGATATCTGCCTGACTATTACGTCGATAATGTGTCTGTCAAAGGTATGACAGGAGTGAGGCTACATCCGAGGACTCCTCGCCCCTTTAAATGATGCAGCAGTTCACGTTACGTCACGACTTAACTTTCAAACTTCTCATTGACAGAATAACTGAAAGGGATATAGATGTGTTGCCATAGGACAGAGAACGAGAGAGAGAGAGAAAGAGAAGAAGAAGAAGAGAGTGAATAACCGAATGAATATTTTGGGCAGGCCTTTATGAGTACAACCAAACAGCATCGGATGGCGTTGTCTGACGTCCGTGGCCGTATGGTTGTACCAGCTGATCTATTTTGAGAACAGTGTTGCACATACGACAAACAACATCATTTCTTCTTTATCCTGGCCACTGAAGCATTTTTTCAACTCAGAATATTTCCGTAGACAAGACTTTCCTCGCTTTTCTTCGTTTTCGAAATCCTGATCGTCCGTTATTTGTCGTCCTTGGAAGAAATCACGGAAACGAAACATTAACGACTTTTCTTCCAAACTAACCGCACCCATCGCTACTCGTCCTTCAGTTTATCTCTTGTCTGAGACCCACGGGTCTTCCAAGGAAAAAAAGGCGGAAATCTTTGATTTCAGCATGTTACTGATACTAACCATTTCCCTCAGCAGTTACAGTAGAAATAGAACGATTTATTTCATGTCACCTTGTATTATTACTAGTTAATCATATACGTCAGTGACTGGGCTTTGATATGATTTCACTAAGAGTTTCAATTTGTCTAACTTGTGGAGCATTATCTATCAGTTAATGCTTGCAGCAATGATTAGTGTTTCATATCGGTCTGTAATCTTGATCCGTTTTGTTGATTAGTTTTCAAAGACAACATACCATAACTGATCACCATAATAACATTGCTATCTTAGGGTCAGCTGCCCCTGCAATCATCCTTTATTACGTTGGCAGACAGTTTTCGGGCTCCTTGAAATCACCGCAGTAAATTTTAAGTAAAAAAAAATTGATGTTAAGTCTGTAGGTCGGACGACCAGGTAACAGCAGCTCAAGGCAGGACGTCGCCTACCCGCTAATGTTATGCTCATAAATGCGTTAACATTTAAAAAAAACCCCCAATTAATCGTGATTGTGAGGGAAAGATCTCGTACAGCTGTAATCACTGTTTCAGAGCGCTGACTGTATTTTAATTGGTAAGGATTTACTATTATGAATCTATGTCCCTTGCCGTATATATCTGCACGAAAACCCGTGCTGGTATGTCGTACTGTTAAATTATACCCGTATTTTCCGGTATTCTGGTGCGTACCGCTACCTCTGATAAATAACAATCCTGTAGATAAGACCACACCCTTACAGATCCTGGTAAAGTTTACAGAAAAAATACCTCTTTTTACCTTCTCCTAGCCCAGTTCCAGTGAGGACACAAACACTGGTGGCATCCCTTCCCACCCGCATCAAAGAGATGGCACGTGCGAGGGCAGCGCCCCCTAGCGGAAGCCCGTTATCTATCCGCTTGATGGCGATTAACCCACCACTTAGCCGGTGCCTTTGACTGTGCGGCCCAGGGCACCAGGTTGTTTTCATCAGCGCCCCCTCCAGCCCTCGGCGCCACTTCTTGTGCAGCGTTTAAGGCAGCTGGAGGCGTCGACTGCAGGTATTTCTGCGGGAACAGATTTCCGCAGGAACGTTGTGCAAGACGCTGGAGTCATTTTGACCAGCCGTGGGATCAGGAGCGCCGTACACAGGGAAGAACAGGAATTTAGCGGGATAGGATCGTAGGGTCTGTTTGAGTGGGTAATATTGATGAAAACAAGGTGGAAGGCAATGACTTCTGGCAGCGTCTAAAAATAGACGTAATTGTCATGGATGAAGGGCTGTGCGAGAGCTGAATATCGACACGAATGCACACAAAGGAAATGAACACTAGACTGCCCTCGTCATCGCGACAACAAAGCGATCAGGTAGAGCAACTGTCAGCGCTTGTACCCAAGAAATTGAGAATCGTGGATCGCAGCCTCAGACCTCGGTTCCGGAACTTGGAGTTTTCCTGCTTATTGTGATTTAGCATTACCTGCTGACTTGGGTTAAGGCACGAAAGCAAACGAAACCAAAGGGCAAAACTATCAGCAGTAGCTGCTAGGGCAGTGATAATTCTTCACGACAGTTGAGCAATGTTTCGGAGATAAAGTGTGACGGAACTGTCATATTTCAAATGGCGTTTGCCGGTAAACAGGAAACAAATGCACCTTCGATACCTACGATATAAACGTTTTTGTACCTGTAATATGAACCCTTGATACCTGTAATATGAACCCTTGATACCTGTAATATAAACCTTTTATAACTGTAATATATTGGTCGCCAAGAGGGTAATGGGTATAATGCTCATGAAATATAAAGAATTGAATTCTACAGCTATAGAACTGCTAATCAGTAGAACAGTATATTCTATATTTAAACAACTTATTTGATATAATGACAATGGAAGACTGTGTCGCGAGTTTGGGTCTGGTGAGTAAAAGAGATTGCACCATAGATTCTAGGTGTGACACATCCACAACCCTCCGGCCTTAATTAAGTCCTTTATCCAAGGGTTGAACAAGGGTTCAATCGGCCATCTAGGCGAAGAGTAGCTATGTCCACTCGAGGTGTCCACTTTTGGCTGTGTTCTTGTAGTTAACACGGTGTGTGGCTTCTGCTGTCTCTGTCCTGATTGGTTGGTTTATGTAACTATCTCGATGACCTCATGTATGTGAATGCGAAAATAAACGAATGAAAAGTTTAGAATAAAAGGACTGGTTTAGAACGCCAAGTCATCTTAGCTAAATCTCCGGGGAGAAGATCTTTTGCCAATACTCCTGTGAGAGGTATGTTGGCCAAACCTGCTACTGGCGATCTGCTGTGAAGAGACGTATGTGTCTTGTGGTGAAGTCTGGTTATGGCTGATAGGTTCAGTCTCAAGGTGTCCGGTTCTGCTAGACTTGTGTAAAGTCTAGTGCCAGAAGCACGTGTCTTGAGTAGACCAGTTATCTTTGGGGGATTTGTGGTGTTTCCCCAAGACTGGTGTGTGACTCTTGCACGTGTTCCTCTGCTGTGCGAAATCTCTGGTCTAACCGGGCGAGAGGAGGAGCCACAGAACGTAAAGGAGGGAGATCGAGTGAGAGCGGACAGACAACCGTCTAAAACAGAGCCAAAGATCCAGCTTTAAAGGAAGGCTCCCTGCACTGAGCTTTAGGGAGAGAGTTCAGAGGTCGAAGGACGACTGAGAAACGTAGCACAGCGCGATGACTGCTGTGACATCAGGAAGAGCGTTTTGCTGTGTCCAGAGGCACGAAGGGAGATCGGCAATACGAGTTTGGTTCTAGCGAGGAGCAGCCAAGAGGACTTTCTGATTTCACTCTTCCAGGACAACAAAGAGGGGCACCCCTTCCTCAGAACATATTTCTTTACGTCATGAGAACTGTACAAACTACCAGGTGAAAGTGTTGTGTGTCCTACACGTGGTCATGGTGTGTGCGTGTGCAGTTGAAACAGGTATGTGTGTCTTCATTGTTATGGTAGTAAGGCAAGTGATGGAAGGAAATGCATGTTAGTTAACCAGAAAGAAAGCTGGGGAGTCATCTCCCTTAACGAGTCTAGACTATTATTTATTCTGTAAATATTCGCCATCTGTAAATAATACTCTGTTTTCTGTCACTGTATTATGGAGTCTTGTTATTCCTTTTGTTATTGGGAGATTGTATGTGTGTTTAATACAGTGAGAACAGTTTCCACCTACTCATATGTCGTCACCTTAAAGACAGTCGTGCGGAGCGAGCGCAAGGAAGACGCGTTAAGGGAAAAGTAAACTCCCAAGAGGCGACTGATTGGAACTTTACAATAAATTCTATGTCTACTTTGTTAATTCTAAGTATAAAATTAATTCCACCTGGAATTCTATAAAGACTATTTATTCGATCTATATCATGAGCAGAAATTGATGTACAGTTCGAATACAGGTGTGAGCAAGGATTATTTTCTGGAGTTATACATTGTGCAAACTCCATTCGGCCATCTCCCGGCACATTTAACTGTTTGTACGCACCGGCCATCTTGCTGCAGGCTTAAAGTCTGGTGGTTCTTTCAGTGCATAGCTTAGTAAAAGGACCCCATCCCCAAATACGAAATCACCGCGTGGTGGAAGCACTATCCCTCTAAAATAACTGACCATTCCCCTCTTGGCGCCCCATAGTCTATGTAATATAAACCTTTGCAAGAGTGAACCTTTACTGTGTTCCTGCGATCTCCTTCAGTTACGTCACGAATCTTACCTGTCTTCTTATTGAAACATCCCGGCATTTGTTTGAGACTAAGATAAACTACTGTCGCAGACCTATGTAGAAATGTTTCAATAATGTATATAGGTCTGTGGTCTCGCAGCGTGCATGGCGATGTCGACCGATCGTCAAAACTTCTCCGACACTTTTAGGGTCTCGGTCGCATATCGCCTCGGACGCTGGGATGTTGTGTGTCTCCCTAAACGAAGTGTCATCTGAGAGTGTATCTTTGAACTGTCTGGCTCCTGGCTTGGCTGCCGGCTGTCCGACACCCTTGGCCGCAGAATAATCTGTATGGTAATGTCCTGGCACGGCTCGACTTCCGGGCCCCTGCGTAATTGACAGAACAGCTAGGTGTGAAGACTGGGGACAGAGGAGGGAGGAATGAGGAGAGTAGTGGGATGGTAGTGGTGAGAAGGTGTTGAGAGAATGGCCTGAGATCTGGACTCTGCCGCTTTCTCAGAAAAAACGCCAGAATTCTCTAGGGGTGATGTACGACGGATCGAACCCCGCCCCTCCGTCAGGTATGACGCGGCTGGCCCGCTGCTCTTTGGTCAGTGGAGGTTTTGGTCCTGGCAGCTTCGTTTCCTCTTCAGCCTGCGTTTGGTTCAACCCCATCTCCACCCCACGTCTTCTCCACCCTCCCATCCCCACGTCCTCCCTGCCGCTGCGCTTTTGTTTCTACTGCTGTCAACTAACACCATTACGGTCTTCTACAGTCGTAATGCTGAACAATCACACCTAATCAGTGCTTTGACTGGGAATGGATCCGGAGACCTGAGTGGAAGCCCGTGAAATCCTCTTAGAAAGCTACGGCGGAACCGGCTGTAAGTCGATCGTCGGAGTCTACGCACGCAGCGAACGCCCGCAAGAAGTAGCGAGGTGGGGCGGTGGGGGGGCAGGTCGGGCGACCGGACTGAAATCTGCCCGCACCCATGCCTGACCCTCCACGTACGGACGGAGGAGGGAAAGGCAAGTCGGTCGATGCGCTCACACCTTTAGCGGCGCTGGAAAGAGTGAAACGGACCCGCGGATAATTGATCGTATCAATCAAGCCGAAGATTTCGCGATGGACTGCGGGCTTGCCTTGGGTGCGGGCGGTACCGCTGTACAGCTGGCCCTAGCACTCGGCAGGAAGAGGCAAGGACTTTTCAAAAGCCGCGGTACCTCGCCCGTTCTCGCGCGAGCGTGTTTGCGCATGCGCGTTGGGCTTCCAAACCCGCCTCTTATTAGCCCTGGAAAGTTTCTGTTTATCGAAAAACTGACTTGGAACGGCAGCGAAGGGAGGCTATCGATTTCAAACCAGTGCAGCTCGCGTGCGTGCGTGTGCGCATGCACTGGCGCCCACTGTGTGCCAAGACTCGAGGAGAAGAGGAAGAGAGGGTGAAAGCTAGAGCTATTCTTCCACCAGAATGGCAACGGCGTGACGTCACTGCATTGTGCAGAATGCATTTCCTGTTGCATTGCTCGCAGATTTTTGTTGACTGAACCCTTCCCATCTCTGAACTGGCTTACGAGGCTACGACCTGTACAGAAAAGAGAACAAAGCAAAAAGTATGTGTGCGTGACTGTGTGTGTGTGCGAACAACGAGCAATGATAAGAATGTTGTTTTTCAACAGTAAACAAAGTATGAAACAAATCAATTGCTGGGTACTTGCACATTTCACTTTCCTCATTTTTCCAGTTAACTGCATGGGCGATGATGATGATGATGATGATGATGATGAGACGCACGCACACAAACACGCGTACACATAGACACTGAGAGCGAGAGAGGGAACGGTGCGGGAGGCAGACTGAATGGAAGAGATTATGATAGAGATCGGAGACGATCTCAGAAATCCTCCCATCCCCCTACGATTTCCTCACGTACGTCAGCAGACCACCACTAGAATGGCATGCTGACTCTTCAGCCCCTCAAATCTTAGCTGGCTATGGCCAGTCACACACTCCGTCCTTCACGGCCCGCCTTCAGTGCAGGGCCTCAAACAAAAAAATCCCCCCAGCCTTCGCTTGAAGAGTTGAGCGTCAGCTTCTTTTCGCGGAGAATTCATTCGTCTTGCCGCCTCCCGCGTTCTTGAAACAGTTGCTTCAGCCTGCATAACTTGTGGCATTTTTTCTCTTCCTCCTTGCTCCTTCCTCAACCCATACCCCCACTCTTGTGCTCCCTGGTTGGACTGGCTCCTCCTCCACACCCCAGGTCGACTACAGGCGCCCTCACACTGTATCCCAGAGAACATTCTCAAGAACACGCGCGGAACATTTTCATACCTCTGTCGAGAACGACGACAATGTCGCTGTTGTTGTTTCTATTGCTGCTACTGGTGGTGGTATTGATACTGATGATGGTAACGATGATGACGATGACGACATTACTGGCAGATCATGTCACGTGGAGTTTATAAAGCAATCCATCAACCAGGGAAGACAACTCTGCTTGAGATTCTAACCTGCACGGACCTCATTCTGCAATCCAAAAATCAGGGGAAGCAACCCTGCTCGAGTTTCGAACCTGCACGAACCCCACAGTAAAAAGGACCTTTGTGGTCCATTGCCCACAGAAAGTGGAGCTCCATATAGTTTTGTTAACTTAATCTGTTTACACCTCCTTTATGTGAGCAGACCCGCAGCTACTCAAGTTTTGGCATTTTATAAAAGAATATTTGAATGAAAGAAGGCAAAGGTGAAATAACGATTTACTCTCGGCTACACGCCCTTTAGCCTAAACTTCTGCAGTTCAATTTACAGCAAGCGTACTTCCAGTGCTTTTCGTTTTTAACCTGAAAGTTACGTTATATGTGTGTCTCTCTCTCTATATATATATATATTAATATATTAGCTCACTGTCAGCGGAATTTGAAAGAAATGTGCCTGTTATAATTTGAAGCCCACCTTCTTGTTGTGCAGAGTCACGTTCGCATGACACACTTTAATTGGCTTTTGACTGAGTGTAGCCTGTAGCGACCCCGGACCTCGCCGCCTTTGATGTGGCGGCGACCTGGAGACAAGGGGGAGACGATTTGTTACTGCGTGCAACTCGCGGCCCGATGGCCTTTGAAAACAGGTCAACCCGGAGGGAGAGGTCACGACCTCGCTGGTGTCCTTGTCAGAACATTCACACCCACCCACTTCCGCTCGACAGTGGCGCCGCGCCGTGTGAATGTTAGTTTTCCACGTAAGGCGGGCCTGCTGAATAAACAGGTGATGTTGACAAACTCTACAGGTACCGTAGCCGCCCGTCGTGGTGAAAGTGTCACACGTGGGTACACGTGCATAGAGGTGATTGTGTGTGGGGGTGTTTGAGTACGTGTATGTGTGTATGTGTGTGTGAGTGAGGGTGTGTGTGTGTGTGTACAATGGAGAGCGAGAATACTGTGTGTATATATACATATGCGTATAGCTATGTAAATGCGTGAATTTGCGAATGTCGGTAAGCAAGCAGCAAGTGGACACATGAACACATTACCATCTGAACTTACGAATGATCAACCGACAGTGTGAATGGACGAACCAGCAAACGATCCAACGAAAGAAACTTCGTGTTCTGACCATATCAAGCAGTCGAGGTTCATAAACTCACGCAACGCGGCGATTGATAACTGTGATGAAACTCCTTGTAGTTGTACATCAATACTGGTCGGTCTTTCTTGTTACACATTTCACTTCAAACAATAATAACCAAACCCTCGTAAATATCATGTGATTTCTAAAGCACTCACGGACCGTATAGCCATGGAGGGACCGTGAGGCGAAGTACTGGAATGTAGGCCCGTTTTGATCGATTGGTTTTGGACCGGTGTCTCAAGAAATTCGGTCTGCCAAGAAATCTGGTCCGGGTCTGGTTTGGCTACACTATACACATTGGTACGCGTCATTGATTACCGCAGTAAATGTGGTCGGAGAATTTAAGTCGCCAGCTATTCGTTAAATTAGAATCGTTTTTGGCGTCAGCATTTGGGTTTGGGTAAGGGTAGGGTGGGGTTAGGGTTAGCGTTTTGCCACTCTCTACGCGCGCATGAGTACTCCGTATGCCAGACCAGATTTCTTGGCAGATCGAATTTCTTGCGACACCGGCGCATTTTGCACACAAGCTGAGAGTTTACAGGTGCGCTGCCTGAGTGAACAAATTTCAAACCAAACCTTACCTTCGTTTTTTTTTCTCCGCATCCCATCTTGCATCTAATAAGCACTACGATCAAGGGACAGAAATCTCTGAGAATGTTATAATTTTGTTGTAACACAAACATGGCGCAATAGTGCTCTGATCGCTAGTGGGTCGGTATGCAGGGGAACAGAGGGAAATTAAACCTGGGCCACTGTTCGAGACTCGAGATGCCGCGCTACGTGGGCGGTCAGTTCAGTGTTTGTATGTTCCACTACACCAACCGATCGCCCTGTGTTTGGCTCGATGCTAATGCTTCTTGTCAGCATCCGCGATGTTCACGTGGACTTGCTCGCGTCACGTGACACCTGAAATGCCCTGGCGTGCCTGTGTTGTTAGCCTTATTTTATCGAAATTTGGAGTGAGCTCCCTTGCAGCTAGCGTAAGCCTGGCGAGTACGTGTATTAGGAAGACAACTCAGGAACAGTACTATATAATATTTTATTGGACCGAGAACCTGATGGGGTGTGGGGTGTGGGGGGTGTGGGAGAGGTTGGGCAGGGTGTCCTCGCAATAAAAGATTTTGACTGACTGCCTGACTCGCTCGCTCGCTCACTCATGCAAAATGGAAAAGTTGGGAATGCATGTAGCTGTGTTCATCCAGTGCTGAGAGACATTCCAGTTAATGCAAATATATATTTCGCAGATCTGAGAGCATAAGCTAGTCGTGAGTTTTGCCAGTTCTCAGGGTCGTTCGTGACCAACGTTTTAAAGCAGACTATCGCCCTACAGGATGCTGTTTGCATGCTGGGAAGGATAAAAGTTAGCTTTGAAGTGTGACGTGATGTGAGAGGAAACTTTGAGGTGTGACGTGATGTCTAATTAGAGCACTTCTCTGTCAAATCCTTAAGCTCGAGATCCACAGAACCGCTTGATTTTCACAGTCAGATTTGAAGTGGCTGTCATGGTAACTGAGAGCAAAGGTAGTGGAAATAGAATGTTCTCGCCAAAAGCCTTCTGCAATTAAAAACAAAGAAACTCAGAAAGAGATCGGAACGTCGCGGGCTGTGAGCGGAAGCGGAATGCTTGAACCATACAGGGATGGGGTGCAGGCGTGCACAGTGCGGTGAGGCATGGATGGTACCTGTATTTGCTTTCACGTGCTGGAGAGCTCCACAGCACAGAGAAACGGACTGCCGCTACTGGTGTTTGAAACAGCTTCCCGGTCTCAAAAAAAAAAAAAAAAAAAACGAAAAGAAAAAGAAAACCCGCAGTGACGAGCATATGCCCTACGATTTCTTATTCGAGCATGCGCACGTATGTTTAATCCACTTCCTTTAAGTAAATAAACATTACATTTAAATAAATACTCGTAAACCGTAACATACTCTTGTCCCTATGCTAACTAAGCATAGCCTTAATTTTTTGAAAATCTTGGAACTGTTTCTTCAGTGAGACAGGAGAGTGCCTGTATGGGAACCCACGGAAGGAGAAGAGTGCGCATGTGCGACTCTAAGGAAGGGGTATAGAGCGCATGCTTGAAAAAACATTTCCTAGGTGGTAACATGGGCTCACCACACCGGCTCGACCTGATTCAAAACTGGTTCCGCGCTCTCTGGAAGTCAGTTCCAAGTACAGACGATGAAGAAGGATGTTTCGTCAGACGTTTATCGCAACAGTAAAACACGTTAATCCTCCAGCCGCGGGCGTGAGATAATTTACATCCGCCTGAATCTGGCTGAAGCTTTCTGCTTTTGAGAGAATGAAAGACTCCTTAAAACGAAACCAAAGGAGCCAGGAGGCCATATTTGCCGTTTGTGTTCACTCATTGCTGGGAGACACTCCGTCAATGCAAAGATGTATTTCTCAGACTTGTCGAGAGGGTTAGCGAGGGATAAGCTTTACAGTGCGAACCATTGTTCGCGATTTAGAGATGTGAATGAGTGCAGAGACATTACAGAGGGAAATACAGTGAACGAGCCGAATGAAAGGGGTATGTGCAAACGGTGAAAAAATGTGCTTTAGACAGGACACATGGCACTCAGAAGACAGTGATAGGTGCTGCGTAGGTATTTGATTTTTTAAAAATACCCTTGTCTGTTTCAGAATATAGGACACCCGATACTTAAACGCACCAGTAATATTTTTTTCATGGAAAGTGTAAACTTGATTCCTGCAGGAAATAATAAGATTTAAAAAAAATCTTCGGGTGTCACTCATCAGTAACCCCTTCACCGGTCTGAACTATCCATTTGCACCTGGCGCCTTCTCGTGTTTCAGAAGGTGCGCGCGCACCGGTGATTACCTAGGTGATAGCAGAGAAGAGGGCGAGCAAATGCACTGGTGGAGGTTTGAAGAGGTGGAGGGGTGGAGGGCGCTGAGAGGAGGACGGATCAAAATATAAGGAAGATGAGTGGTGCAGTTCTCTTTCTCTCGCAGAGCTCCATGCCTACACTTTCCTCTTCTTCTGAAGCCTTACCTACCCACCCCTCCCCTGACGACACACACACCTTGCCGAGGGTCTGTCTCTCTCACCTCTGCGCGAAAAATAGTTTAGTTGATAATACTTTGTTATGCTGCATTGGATCCTGCAAGTGTGAAGCTGCTGTAGCGGGGTCGGACGGCTCGCAGTTCGGAAAGTCGAAACCGCGCGCCTGCCGCGTTTCAAGCGCTGTGCGTTGTCTGTACAGTCGGAGTACTCACCAACATGTTCATCTGTTTTACCTTCCCTCGTTTCTCCTCTCCCAGTCTTCACTCTCCAACTCGTGTTTCTCCTCCTACTGCTTCTGCCGCTTCATCTTCCCATCCTCCTACCCTCATCAGTTTCCAGGGGCCCGGATAGCTCAGCTGGTAGAGCTGCGGACTAGCAAGTGGAAGATGGCTTGTCGAATCCTGATGTGGCCAAGGATTTTTTCCTGTACATGTGCAAACTCTATTCGGCCATCTCCCCGCACATTAAACTGCCTGTCCGCACTGGCCATCTTACTGCAGCTATCAGTCTGGTGGTTCTTTCAGTGCATAGCTTATTAATAGTACCCCATCCCCTCTATAGTCCACCGTCCTGTTATGCGCCCAGTTTGCAGCACGACGTTAACCAACCAACCAACCAACCAGCCAACGCATCATTTTCCAGTTAGTTAGAATCTTGCTATTCTTGGACAAAATATCACCAAGAAGCACAAAGATTCGGTAGACGGATGAGGTGCGAATTCCCTACGTGTGTCTCTGTTGTTAAAATCACGCAATTTCTCGCACTACCGTAAATCCTCCCTGCCCCGGGGCAGGCTAGGGAATAAGTAAAGGAGATCCGAATGGTCAACGGACAAGCTGACAGATCTTACAGGCGGCAGGGTACAGACGTCATGACGACAGACGTCTGTCTTCAGACAGGGAACCCTGGATAGGGACTGAATGTGTACACGCATACTTTTGTTGTCTGTGGGAAAGTGTTGTGCAGAATACCCGAACAGATAACAAGACGCCTCTAGTTTTTTTTTTTAGCTACACACCAAGACCCTCATACAGAGGCTCGCCCGAAGCGCGTGCACACACTGGTTGTCTCGGTGCTGCTCGTGCTGGGCGCGTGCCGCGTTCAAAGCAAGCTTTTTCGGTTTCAAGAGTTTTGAGCCAGATGGTATCCTTCAGCTTAAGGCGATGCCACACGATGGCAAAACAGTCCTCGAGCACAGCCCTGCGCGTGACGCTTGGTCCGTGATGTCGTGCGCACTACATGTCGCAGTACGCAGCACAGCGCATGCACGATGCTGTACGGTGTTGTGAGAATAGTTATCCGACTCTCCGGGAACCTTAGTGCGCATGCCCTCGTCACGCTTACATGCTTGAAGTGTCTCCGCCGCGATCTGTTTACTGAGTTTTGTTAAAACACTGATCTAGATTTCTAAAATGTTTGCCTGTCAACTGTCTGCAAAGTCTGATCCATCCATTTGCCCGGTTTGTTCCTTCTTTTTAAATACACACCAAATAGTAGTTTTCACTTTGGATCCTTGAAAGGCCGGCCACTCGACAGCAAAGCACCAACAACTTTCGGCAACTGGCTGTAGTTGCTGAGCATGCACAGGGCCGTCCCAGTAGGTATGGACAGGGTACCGGTCACTGTGAAGCGTATCCTGCTTCTCGCTTCAGTTCAGGCGCTCACACCGCGGCCGGGCATCGAGCAATGGTGTGAAACCTGCTGTGAAGAAAAGCGTACTTTTGCAGAAATCCTTTGTACAGCGGTGGCAGCAGCCGAGGTGCAGTGCCCTGCTTGTGGCATGACCTTTAGAAATCTTGTTATATGCACGCGTTGCGCTGTGTCTGTGCACAATCGTGTGCAGCTGGGATTGGAGCACCGTTCGTCTGCGTGTGTGCAAGCGTAAATCTGCGTGTGGAGAGGGATTTTACAAAAATTAGAGACATCGAGACAGCAAGCACATGCAGGCGCCACCCCATGCACGCAGACACCCACGCAAGCACGCTCACACACACACACACTAGCATTCGCGCGGGGGCGCGCGCACGCACACACACATATGAGCGCAGAGAGAGAGAGAGAGAGTGTTAAATACACATCCCACGGTTTGTATATCGGTCTGTAATGTCTGAATTCTCTACACTGTACCTTTAGTCAGCTATGTGTAGCTACTTCCAGTTACTTAATATTTAAGACAAGCTAATTACTTTCCAATGAAAGACTCTTGGAGTTTGCAGCAAAATACCATATAAAGTCTCTCTCTACTGGATGCAAGTTCTATAAAAAGTAATCGAGAGCATGTCAGTGCATTCCCCCAGCCCCACTCTACCCACCCTCATCCCCCACTCACCCAATAAGGCAGCAACTTCTGCAGCTGCAGGTAAACAACGAGCCTTTAAGTACACGCCAGGTAGGAAGTCAGTCCACTGGTCGCTGGTTTTAGTATTTACCCACCCGCCCCTATCCCGAACTGGAAGCGAGGTGCAAGCTTCTCACCGGTGTGGCTTCTCCCTGCAACTGTTTGTACCTCGAACGCTGGACACGAAGCAGACGAGAAATTTCGATTAACACGCCAGCAGTCGGAAGGCAATGTGCAGCTATCGAAGGGAAGCCCGACACGATTGGAGTGTTTAAATCATCCTAACCCGCTGACAATTGATTTACGCCAGGAGAAGGAGATTGAAGAAGCCGTGCTTGGATGTGAAACGCCTCACCTAGCTGTGGGGCACGCTCCAAAACTAACACAGCGCGGGCAAGGAATTTCGCCTGCGAAATGCATTAGACTTTTCTTTCCTAAAAGCAGAAAGAAAAGCAGCGGGCACACCAACGCAAAACTGTGTACATACCGCGGTTTTACTTCTTGTGGGTTCCATTCAGACCATGGCTTTTGACAATCGTAACCCCCCATGCAATGCGATTTGTCGGCCGATAGGTGGCCAGTTGTTTTTGATCATCGCCCGACACTGTGATACGTTTGGAAATTATACAGTCTTCAGATCTGTGTTGCTTTGTGAGTGGTTTAGAGGTTACAGAGGCAGCATACCTATGTAGCATCCTGTCCCTAGGTCAGTAAAGAAGACAGGCCTCCGAGTCCTCAGTTGCAAAGAAAGAAAGAAACGAAAGAAATGAAAGAGATACAAGAGGCGTTCACCCTCTCGAATTCCTTCAGTCTTCACTCCACTGCCAAGGAATTCGAAGCCATGCGGAATATTTTCTCAGTCGTGACAAAAGATGTTTCGCTGCCAGGTGTAACAAGACAGTCCAAAACGTGACGCTCGGGTGGAGTCCCAGCTTACCTGGGTCTGGGTGCGTTTCAGAGCTCTGACGTCAACAATAGCCATGCCAGGTGTCGGACAGCCTGTTCCTGAAGGGCAGGAGAGAAAGAATCAGAAGAACGTCAAACAGCTGTTGACGTTCTTGTCTTCGAGATGTTGCCAACTGGAGACGAGTTTTACCGATGCAAGGATCGCACGTGAACCGAGGCTGTGACACCAGAGCTCCTCTGGGCACCCGCAAGATATACTGCCTAGGGTTGCTCGCGTTCCTTGCGTCTGTAAAACTCGCGTCTGGAGGTAGCGTGCACCTCACGCGCCGACGACGCAGAAAACGCGAAATGCAGGCACGTCGCACCTGAACGTCAGCCTGAGGCGCGAGAACGTGCGTCAAACGCAGGTGATGTTGCACTAGAACTGCTTACTGTGGTTAGAGGATAAAATCACTCAAGGAGGCGTCATGTGCTGGTACAGTATCAGACGTGAATGAAAATGCGTCAAGCGGACATGTTATTGCGCTAGAATGTCAGGTCGAGGCGACAAGAAATGCTTAACGCAGATATGTCGCAGTAAAACGTCTCACTGAGGCTCGAGAAAATGCGTCAAGCAAGAACAACCCATTCTGAACTGAAGCCAGACAAACGCTGAGGATTAGTGCGCAGTGCTTATTTCTTTAATAAACGGATGTCTGGGTTTTTTTTCTCTCTCTCTTCCTCCATCTTCTGTTTTGTCTCTCTTTATAACGCTAGTGGGTGTGAGCAGCGCCTGGGGTTCACTTGCAGAGAGACGGGCATGGACATTTGACTTAGTGCAGAATACACCCAGCGACTGACTGCATAGACTGAACATCTGTGTGGACGATGTTCTCCAACCAACCGGAGAGCTCAAGACAGGTAAGCCTGGAGAAGCTCGCTGCACAACCACGAGGACGAGGTGAAAAGACGTTATTGATCAGCTTAGAGCTTCGCGCGACATCCTGAAGACCATAGCACCGGGTCGAGGCACCTGCCGCAGAATGCAAGCTGATCGTCGCCACAAGCCTGAGGTTGTCACGGGCGGGGGGAGGGGTGAGCAGTTTTCAGCCTTATAGCCGACACAGTGCCATGCCCTCGCCCTGTCCGACCACCACTGCCGTCGAGCCAAAGAGCAAGTAGAAAAAAAACCCTTTCCATACAAGGATCTGCTTTTTTCTTTTAGATATGCGAAGGACGGGATTTTCGTGCTGCCAGGAAACCTGGCGCGGAAGAGAATGTGTGTGACATGCATACGGAAAAAGTATTGACATCGTCTTTCTTGGGTTTTTTTTCTCCCCTCCCCGGCTTTCTCCCTAAGTTATTCTTGCGATTTATCTTTTTTTAAAAAAAATGTTTAAGCTCTTGCCTGATGTCACAACTGATTTGTCTTGCTTGTTGACTGAGCAAGCAGTTACTTGGAGGCAGGCTAGAATGTACCCATGCACAAGACAGAAGAAATAACGCTGTTCTTTGTCATTCAGGCAACTTGAGATAATCTGCAATATTACCAGGGATTTCATATAGTGCTTATCCGTTATGCGACTGATTCACGGTTTTGGTGCTTTTGTCCGTGTATGCATGGTCGCACTTTTTGGCGATTCTTAAGTTTCCGATTCTGAAGCTTGGTGATTCTTAAACTGATGAATTTTAAAGAACCAGTTTGTGAACACAGCGATTGTTCGGAAACCTCCAAGACTTACAAGCAAAGAAAAACTGGAAAAAACATGGCACCAAAACTGTCAGAGAAGCTGAAATTTGCTCCTCCCATAATAGGTCGTAGAGACACAGCTCTCAGCTGGCTTTGCAAAAGGAGCACGGCAAGACGCCAGAAATTCGTTTAAAGAAGAAAAAAGGTCTGCTACCTTAGAGACAGATGAACTGAGAGATTATTGGTCTCTCGCACGCCGCCAGGGTAATGCCAGGTTTAGAGGGAGGACGGACAGGAAAAAC
Source organism: Lanistes nyassanus (assembly GCA_004794575.1). NCBI lineage: Eukaryota > Metazoa > Mollusca > Gastropoda > Architaenioglossa > Ampullariidae > Lanistes > Lanistes nyassanus. The sequence goes on from SMGT01006903.1 coordinate 813,894, forward strand.
ATGGGATTGCTGCGGCGTGATTGTAATAATAAAGTTTTCATCGCACATAAACGTCGACATAACAAGGTTTGGTGTTCTCAGGCAGAGAACAGCACAGCGCCAATCGCCTGACATTCACTGCCCTCCCTGTGAAAGAGCTGGAACAGACTGTGGCGAGTATTGCTGCAGACTGAGTTTAATTCCAAATATTTATCGTTCTCCGTCACCCGGCTGCTGGAAAGCGACAGGCAGAACGGCGAAGTAGGAATGAGAAGGCCACTCAACGTGCAAGGGCCTCAACTCACGTTGGTATTCCCATCCCCCATCCCTCCCATCTCTCCGCACCTTACCCACAAGTCCGTGCAGCCCCGCCACAAATCGTGTCCGGATTTCATCAAGGGGAATCGCTCGAACCTAATACGTCTATGTTTACGACTCCGGCGATGGTCGTCCGAGGCGAAATTTCTTCTCGTCCAGGGGTGGAAATTGGCCAGACGGTTTTGCGGCCAATTAAACGGCATTCTCGCTTTTAAATGGCCCTGATTATGTGTAGCCATGACCGTTGTTGTGTAGCTTTCCGCCCGCTGCAGTGCGGGTACACTAGATTCGGGCTTCGATGCGAGACATCGTGACAGGAAGGCAGAGAGCGGTCTCACGTCGATTGGTTTTGGTGACTGAGACCTGCAGTTAGTTTGATTGGTGGGAAGCCAGTCCTGGTACATCAGACGTGACGTACTGTACGCATGTATCATTCCGTCACGTACTGCACAGTTGTAATATGTCACCCAGTCACGATACTGTTGTCACTTTTAATCCACTCATGTTTACTTCATCCACTCGTGATAAATAACCACAATGACTAAATTACGACCGGTCAGAGAGAGAAAGAGGGAGATTATATATATATATATATGTTTGTGCACGTTTATTATTTTTTGAATATGATTTTATATTTGTATGCATCTATTGTTTGTACGTATGCACGTACTGTATGTACTTACGTACATGTATATGTACGGATGTGGTTCGCTCGCTTGGCAGACCGTGTATGCAGGCACTGTGCCAGGATTTTGCAAGACTTGAGCACACAAAGCCAGGATAAAACCGAATCAGTAGGACTCGCGGCAGGAAATGAATGGGACTCGCAGGCGGCCAGACAGAATTACTGGGTGACGAGGAAGCAATGGTGGTATCGGAGTTTAACGAATGGACTACATCACACGCCAGGCAAGACAGCAAATATTCGACCATCTCCTCGTCCTTCCGATCTGGGCTTCCTCTTACCGCCCCACTCCACTTTCCCTTCTGTCCTCCCCAGTCCTTTCCATCACTACCAACTCATTCCACCACCCACCCACCCCCAACTCTCTACCAGCCAATATCTCGGATATTGTCTGGGCTACCCGTGTTGCCATGGAGACCGTTCATAATGACCTCTAAGCTGTAGAACACAGTCTGACTTGGCGACATCCGATCTGGTTTGTGACTTTGACAAAAATCGAATTATGCGCAGTTCAGGGCTCTGTCCGCAGACTTCAGCACCGCAATTAGACCGGGCTCCAGACTAAAACCAGGGCTCAGAGTGTGGGATGATTACAGTGAATGTAAGCGTTTATGGGGCGGTAAACGCTGCCGGGCTGTGCCAGCAGATCTAAGCACGACTTTACGACTGCCCCGTTCTCGCAGTGGACGTCCACGTGACCCCGCCGATCTCGGTGATACGGAAATTACCGAAGATTGCCGATGTCTGGCCAGACGGACGCTCGCTGCATGTCTGCTCATATTCAACGTTGATTGCTTGACTAGGATCGTACCCAAAAGTCTGCTAGCTTCCCTCGTGTCGCGAGAAATCTGCTTTCTGGACTGACGGGAGTCTATAGTTTTCGTTAGGAAGTGAGGAGGATGTTTAAATTGTTCACAGAGCTAAATTTCATGTGTCTGTGTTTTCTTTGGTTTCTGTGTTGTTCCGTAATTTCGCCGCTTACATCGGAATTCGCAACACCCTGACGTTATTCGGAAACCCCTTAAACTAGAAAAAACAATTTTTTGCCGAATGTTTTTGAGGGTACTGTGACAGTAAGAGACACAAGTTTGTCTTTAAACTAACCGCACACTGTACTGGTCAAAATAACATTTAGCAGCGATTCGGGAAACGACGGCAAGTTCAGTGGAGCTGGGTTGGCTTGCATAAGCGTTCGTAGCTGATCTTCTGGTCATAGGAGTGGTCGTAAGGCCCATTCGCCCTGAGTATTTTATGTGCACCTTTACGAATGAACAGGAGATAAGAACGCTCATGCAAGCCACCCCTGATTTCTTGAACGCTATAGGCGGTCCAGATAACTGGAACTTGGTTTTAGGAGGCCCTACAAGGAATGCCACATCGAACCACAGAATGTTTGGTTTGCTTGCGGCTTCTGTGCTGTCGTGTGAGATCTCTTTTACAGCTCCTTCAAACACCGGTCGACTTGCATACCCTTTTAAAGCTCGCACGAACACCGGTGTTGGTGAGAGCTCTGTTGCTTTACGAAACGGCGTGACAGTAGGATTTCCTGGGGCCAGGAAGCTGGCAGTGTAAAGTAAACTGTATTTTCTATAAGCTGTTTTCAGATTGTTCAGTCTCTAGAAATGACAGAAATTATCTCTGTTACGATTTATTATTGTATTCAAATTTATTTATTATTTAGGTTACTATTTGTATGTTTTTGAAAATTTATCTTCCTTTCCGAATTTGTTGTCACGAGAATCACTTGTTTTTTCTTCTTCGTAGTGTTTTCTTGACGACCATTTTTCCCCCTTTCCTCGCGCAAAGTTCTCATGCATCCATCAGCGCTCATACATCAAAATTGTCAGAGAGAGCGTTTTGAAACAAAAACAAATTTTTAACACTTTTCGCTGACAGTTATAAACTACTCTCAACCAATGTTTTGATGACAAAAAGTGTCGTCTGCCAGAAGAAACCCGACGCCAATGAATGCCCTAATGAGCAACCCAGTGTGCAGACATGCGCACCGATCAGTCATGCGCACACATCCAAGCTGTCAGTTTCCCTGGCGGCGTGGTACTATGGCAGTTCGTGCCAGAATCTAAGAGGAGATTTATATCAGCCCAGGTGCACACGTTCTCAAAGCCTCTGCATGAGGGTCTTTCACTAGGGTTCCGACACACAGAAACACACGCTGCAAAGCGGAGATTTTTCCTCATTTCAGCCAGAGTACTTGCCGAACTAATGCGAGAAATCGGAAATGGTGGGTGACTCGGTTAGATTATTTTTTGCAAAAAATCACACTTTTTTGAAAAACTAGTTTTCCATTTCTGCACTAATGCTTACATTTACGAAAAGCGGAGATACGTTGAGCGTGCCTAATACCTAATCCGATTTTCCTCATAAAGCTACGTCTATGGGCAGCAAAGTCCAAAAATGAAAACGTTTACATAGAAGATAAAGACATGCACGTGTGCGATCGCGAGGTCGCGTGAAAGACACACACACACACACGCACCTACTCATACACGCGCACAGACAGCATGCAACAGTGCGACATAGAGAAAGAGACTCAACGAAACAGACTGACCGACAGGCAGTTAGGCAGAGAAACCCCAGAAAAGATGGAGACGCGAACAAAATGGTAGACGGATGGAACAATGGAAACAAAAAAAAATGCATTTTTAGTCTTCAAATTATTGCCTGAAATAAACGCTCACAGCTTTTGTCGTTTCAAACCGCAATAAAATGACTGTTACCCCCCCACCCCTCACACACACACACAACTTCNNNNCCCCCCCCCCCCCCCCCCCCGAGCGTTAATTTGGACTCAGCGTGCACGTGGCTTGAAGCGAATCCTGTTAAAGCAATTGATCGTTTTTCGCCCTGCCCAAAGCTTGTATCCTGCAAGTCTCCTGCAATCTCCTGACAGTGAGGCTATGGATGGCCGTTGTAAACAACAGATTGAGTAAAAATGTGGATTTCTTGTTCGTATAATGGATTTCGTCTTGGCCATAATCCTGCGTGTTGCTGTTATGGGTTGTGCCCAGTACAAAGGGCATAGTTCATTACCGTTTGTATTTGCCCTGCCCACCATTGTTGTCATCGCCGCTATCGTCCTACTCATCGCATTCTTCTTTCATTCCAATCATGGTGACGAACATGTCTCTCTGTATTCCTTTTGATTAGAACTTGTTCCCGCATCCACTCAGATGAAACAGACAATAAGATATATTTATCCACATATACAAACACGAACCTAATGGAAACAGGAAATAAATAGTAGAAAATAATAGTAGAAAGCAGAAAATAAACAAAAATAACTTAAATTAAATTCAACCCCTCTTACACGCAAACTCTCAAGTCGCTCCACCTTAGAGACTATACGAGAACCACTAGCGCACGCACGGCCTCACAAATCACAACAAAAAAGTTCCTATGCCCACATTTTACCAGAACTGGAAAAACAAATTGAATACCACATACAAAGGACATTCACAGATATATATATATAGACTGTCTAAATGACAGGGCCATCCACACGACAGAAATAGGAGTTTGTGCATCCAAAGGCACAGCCATCTCAACCGAACTTTCACTATCGCATATTATCTTTTTTTTGAAATTTTATATTGCCAAAGGTACGTACTTTAGAGATGTCGTGACTTGGTTTTTTTTTCGCATGGCGAGGAGTCAGGTTAGCAGGTCAAGGGTGCCGTTGGAGCAGGCAGAGTGATACCGGAAGCGCACGAAGGAAGCTCATTTTTTGGTGCCTCATCCTCGTGTGAGTGGCGGTGCATCTTGCACTGCACTCTTGAAGATTAAGCATTTTGTTGCTAACTGTCCTGGAAGCTTAAGGGTTTCGGATGCACGGCCCCCGCGCTCCCTGCCCCACCCCTCAATTCCGCAACTTTCACTGCATTAGAAATCGCTAAAGGAAGGAGCTGCCAGCCGCCATTCACCGCGCATGCGCTACTGCCTACCTTCGTCGTGCGGACCAGAGATATTTCAACGTCAGCCTTTTAACGGTGTTACAAGATAACATTGTGAAATATCTGTTTGAACGAAATGTCTGCTGGTATCAGCGGGTTACCTTCTCTTGCTGTGGACACCCGTGGACACCGAGTCTCGATCTGTAGGACTATCTGCTGGCATGGCTGCTTCCCCAGGTTTGACGCATTCAGCTGATGCGTCAAGGTGCGTCACTACGAAGGTCAAGGCAGGGAAATGAACTCGTGCCACTTTCTACGTCATGTCAGATACTGTGCTTACACAATTTTGTTTCTTTATTGTACTTGCGAAGTCTCAAACAAAATCAAGTTAATAAGGTTATGAAAAGGTACAGTTGTCTAATGGGAGGTGAGCGGATGTGGAAAAAGAGATACACAGACAGACAGACAGGCAGACAGGAAGCCAGACAGACAGACAGACAGACAGGAAGACAGACAGACAGGAAGACAGACAGACAGAAGGTTATGAAAAGGGACAGTTGCCTAATGAAAGGTGAGCGAATGTGGAAAAAATATACACAGGAGACAGATAGACAGAACGAGAAAGAAGTAAAAAGAAATAAAGAATAGGGATAAAGAAAGAAAGAAAGAAATTAAAAAAGGACTGGCGGCATGCCGACTTCCATTAACATAGACAAAGGGAGGCACAGGCAGGACAACGACGCGCAATCAGAATTTCCCAAAAAACAAATAACTCATAGTCATGCAGGACATAACTCACAGGATGCAGGGAATATTGTTGTGAAAGGGTATCACGCGATGCAAAACCCATGTCTTCTGCATATTATTTGTTGTCTTTTTTCGGTAGGAACCAAACGAACTCTACACAGAGCTTGGGAAGCACGCTTTAAAGCTAACATTCTCTCCTGAAACCTTATGGTTGTCTTTCACAAGAAGAATGGGACGAAAACTATGCATATTGTTCTCTTGAATTTGAATGTATTTAATGCACCTGCTAAGTGCGGCAACAGTTAGTGTTCCTTGTTTACAAAGTACCACTGAACGGCTCTCGTTATTCGTCTTATTTCATGAAATTTTATGAGATGTGAAGTCATATCACATTGTCTTGCTCGTACAAAAAAACGTGTCACCCCACCCCTGCTTCCAGGAACACATCTATTTTCTGTTTCCGCACACACGCTATTGTTCACTCGCGCAGACACATTTTTCTTTGTTCTTTAACTACTTCCGATGTTGTGCAGCTTTCTTTTCTGGCAGCATTCGCGCCTAAGGAATTCTTTGCTTATTCTCTCCAAAGTCTAGGCGACAAATTTTAAAAAAGTGTCTCTGGCGCCTTTGCTTCTAGCTAGACAGCCAAAGAAACTTTCAGAAGCCCAGGCAGGTTTAAAAACACAAAGAACGCTAGTCCCCTGGGGGAAAGAGTAGAGACTCAAGACGTTACATGGAGAATCTATTACGCCTTAAGAAAAAAAAGTCCTGCAAGAAAAAATCCTTCCTATTTGGAGCATCTCACGTGGAGCCTCTTGTAATAGAATAAGTTAGTTCCTTGCTCGGCTTAGTCTCTTCTGCGAAGAGGACATGTATGCGATTTTTACCATGTGCGAAATGCACAGCAGAAGGACGAACGGACGGACGGACGGTGGATGAATGAAGTGGTATTCTTTCTCTTGTATACAAACTGGCTTTTCCCATTGCGCATGCAACATCTCTAGATGTTGCATTTTGCTGTTTCTTTCTTTCTTCTTATATATATATATATTTGGCCAGTCATCGTGGGCGATCATATGTTCTTGATTTCACGCCAGACAGTCTTGGAAACGGAAATTAGTTTGCGCTGGGGGGGGGGGAGTGCTTTTCATCATCTTGGACATACTGTCCGTTCATTTGGGTGCCATGCAAACGCGCGCTCAGTCAGTCTGATCGCTTACGGCAGGACACAAACCCCATTCACCAGCTCATCCTTTTATAGCCCATCTCACTCCCCTCGTCCCCCTTGTAAACGCAACTTCTCTGTTCCTTCAATGCTTCTGTCAGTCGCAGCAACCCCGTGCAACGTTCTCGAGGAAGCGCGCTAGACACACGAACGGAAGTGGGAAGAGGTGCTGGAGTGGACGGCGTGAAGAGGGGTGGAGGAGGGGGGGGGGAAGAGTTTCGGCACTCTGCAAGACAAACCCCGCGGCCTGTGAAATTAATGTGAGAGCAGAATAGGAGATTTTTCTTGCTCCCCTGTTGATCTACATGTGTACCTATGTACTCTGCTGGTGTACTAACATCGCAGTTCTCCAGAGGCTGTGTTTTTTCCAGCCTCAGCAGCGGACTTTTAATACAGCCCGACAAATGCAGATCAGCGCAGCCAGCTCCTATCGCCTGCATTCCCGTCCCTGCGTTCCCCTTTAATCCCATCTGCCTGTCTGTCTACCCGTCCGTCCGTCATTATACTTCTGTACTTTCTGTCCTTCCGCTTCTAGGTGCGTTCATCAGTCATTCGGCTTTAATTGTTTGTCTGTCTGCCTATCTGTCCGTCCGTCCCTTCATCCTTCAGGCAGTCTGTCGTTCTGTATGTACGGACGTCCTATTCTTCTGTCTGCATGCCAGTCCCATCCCCCTTCTGCCTGCCTGTCTGTCTTGTCTTACCTTCTGCCTCTCTGACTGTCTGTCGGTTTGCCTCTTAATTACCTGTCTGCCTGTCCTTTGACCTCCTCGCTTTCCATGCACTAACTACTTAAGATCGCAGGCACCTGAGTTCCACACCAATCCAATGAGCAGCGCAATTCTGACTCACACAGCATAGTCAACTTGATGCGCTCTGTGCCTGCGTGCGCGCGCACCTGTGTGCTTCTGCACATGCGCAGGCGTGCCTGCGCGCGCGTTTCCTAGAAGCGCACCCGACCTGTCCTGATCCAATCGCGACTGACGATTGGCTATCGTGTCCGTGCATTGATCAAGTGCTAATCTGCGGCATCGGGATGTGACAGATGGGCTTGTTGCACGCCTTGCAGCCTGTCAGGGACAGATTACAGCATGAAGGACTAATCCGCTTTCAAGCCGAGGATATGCAGGATCACTGCTCTAACGAGTACACAGCGTTGGCATCATTTCTGTACTTCAATGGTTCCCCTCTCGTGTAGGAGCCTTCTTTCATCGTCATTGTCATCGGCATCGTCACCGCTACCACCACCAACAACAAAACCACCACCACCAACAACAACAACACTTTTTTTCAAAAGACAGCTTGCAGCGCTAATAACATTGACCGGAAGTCTCATTTACACACAAAGAATGTGTAGAACGGTGAGCGGCGTGGGGCTGGAGGAAGGACAATGAACTCAGGGCCATACCCTAACGAGGAACTTGGAAGTCACTCAGAACTAGAAGAAACTGATTAAGCGCTGCTATTATTAACCGAGAGAGGGACGTGAGCCCAAATCCTCCTGACATCCTCGTGATGAGGTCGTCAAGTCAGTTTATAATTCTGTGCAGGTGTTTTTCGCCGGAAGTGACGAACCACGTTTGGTGGGTACAGACCGACATGCGTTCAGGGGGATTCTGAAGGATGGCGAAGGGAGCAGCAGGCAGGTAGAGCGTGATGCTTGGATGACGGCTCAAAAAGGGTCTTGGCGCCAAGAGCAAGCACCCCACCTTTTCTGATTCAACATGACGTCACTTTCTTTTCACTGCAGTGAACTACCTTACCCCAGTTAGACGTCCGAGGGAATCGAGGGCCAAAGTTTTTTGACGTGGACCTCAGTCTCTCTCTCTCTCTGATGGATTGTGTCTGGTAGGACTAATAGTTTATATCGTAGACTTCCCTATAATTCATTGTCAGGATTATCTGATTCACACTGTCTATTAAAAGTCTATGGTTTAAGCCAGTATTTGTGCCGATTATGTAATGGTGAGTCCAAGCTGACCTATTTAAGAGGAATAGTTCACACCTCGTTACCGGGCTTGCATTAAGTCCTTAGCAGGTGTCCAGCTGAGACCTGGGTGGCTGGCGCCAGGCACTTGTGAATGCTCTCTGCTGATGTAGTGTTAGGGCGACGGAAGGAGTTGATTTCATTCGATTCAGAAGCTGATTTCAGCAGACGACCAGTGGCTGTAGGTTTTTAGAATGGATTTTAGAAAGTATTTGTGAACCATGAGTTCAGAGGTCAACGGTTGACCTGGCGTGTCCCACCCTGTGGAGGTGTGATATCAACGCGAAAACCTCCATATCCCCGGTGGCGTTGTGTTCCAGCCTTGGCAAGGACACGTATAAACAGAGTTCCACTACGAGGGGCTCTTCCTTTGATACAGACTGTTGTGAGAACTGCGATGTCAAAGTTGCAATTTTTTTCAGTTATCACTGTCTCTACACAATGGTTCATGCGCAAGATTTGTTCGCTTTATTATTATTGTTTGGCATTTATAACTTACAGCAGGTGATGGTATCTTCAGTGATAGTTGGTGTGCAGACCTAGCTTAGATTGACATGTAAAGAAAACCGGGAGCATCCCCTTGACAGACTAACCATCTGACTGATTCGTATTAACAGCCATCTTTATAGTCAATTTATACTTATCTTTCTCAGTATTACTGAGTTATATGATAGCTTGAGGAGACTGTAGGTGGATTGTGCTTGAGTCGCATGAATGCACTGCTATATCATAAGTAATACAGTATTTTATTTCCGTGTACGAACAGTCATTCTATTAACCTCGGTCGCCTCAGAGTGAGCTGCCTTCCAGTAGCGTAATGAAAACGTGGTCGCCTTTCACGTTTCATGATTGTGGGTTAGCTCCCCTGCCTTTCCTACTGAATTTATTCACCATTTCTTTCAGCGAAATTGTTATGTACCGCAAAATAGTCCGCTGCATTCTTCCACGGTTCGAAACCAACTATCTTCTTTATTTTGAACCGATTCTGTGAGGAGAACATTTCCTTGTAACTAGTTTGTTATTTCATGTGTGGGTGCCGTCATTATAACGCGCCAGCGCTTATGGGAAATGATCTCTGACAGAAATATGCTTAGAACTTCGCTAGAACGCTGTTAACTAAAACTTTTCTGATTTAAATTAAAAACGTGTCAGACACCGCTTGTAAGTCCTTTTCAAAACTGCTTTAACTAAAACTGTTTTGGCTCAAAGCTGTTTCGGTTTCGAAGCATTTCTTGCACCTGCTGCTGAACTGCAAGAGGAATGCTTTGAGAAACAGGAAAATTAGAGTGTCGTAGTGATTAGACATGGATAATAATTTTGACAAATGCTGCTTGAAGGAATACGATGGCGGACCGCTCTCAAAAAGGGTTACCTCTCACTAATTTAATACCCACAACGTTAACACTCAGAATGTTAACTCTCACAAGATTGACTCTCACAAGATTGACTCTCACAGTATTAACTCTCATAAGATTAATTGACTCACAATGTTAACGCTCACAAGATTGACCCTCACAGTGTTAACTCTCACAAAATTGACTCTCACAGTGTTAACTCTCACAAGATTGACTATCACAGTATTAACTCTCATAAGATTAATTGACTCACAATGTTAACGCTCACAAGATGGACTCTCACAGTGTTAACTCTCACAAGATTGACTCTCACAGTGTTAACTCTCACAAGATTGACTCTCACAGTGTTAACTCTCATAAGATTAATTGACTCACAATGTTAACGCTCACAAGATTGACTCTCACAGTGTTAACTCTCACAAAATTGACTCTCACAGTGTTAACTCTCACAAGATTGACTCTCACAGTGTTAATTCTCACAAGATTGACTCTCACAGTGTTAACTCTCACAAGATTGACTCTCACAGTATTAACTCTCATAAGATTAATTGACTCACAATGTTAACGCTCACAAGATGGACTCTCACAGTGTTAACTCTCACAAAATCGACTCTCACAAGATTGACTCTCACAGTGTTAACTCTCACAAGATTAATTGACTCACAATGTTAACGCTCACAAGATGGACTCTCACAGTGTTAACTCTCACAGTGTTAACTCTCACAAGATTGACTCTCACAGTGTTAACTCTCACAAGATTGACTCTCACAGTGTTAACTCTCACAAAATTGACTCTCACAAGATTGACTTTCACAGTATTAACTCTCATAAGATTAATTGACTCACAATGTTAACGCTCACAAGATTGACTCTCACAGTGTTAACTCTCACAAAATTGACTCTCACAGTGTTAACTCTCACAAGATTGACTCTCACAGTGTTAACTCTCACAAAATTGACTCTCACAAGATTGACTCTCACAGTGTTAACTCTCACAAGATTGACTCTCACAGTGTTAACTCTCACAAAATTGACTCTCACAGTGTTAACTCTCACAAAATTGACTCTCACAGTATTAACTCTCACAAGATTGACTCTCACAGTATTAACTCTCACAAAATTGACTCTCACTGTGTTAACTCTCACAAGATTGACTCTCACAGTGTTAACTCTCACAAAATTGACTCTCACTGTGTTAACTCTCACAAGATTGACTCTCACAGTGTTAACTCTCACAAAATTGACTCTCACAGTGTTAACTCTCACAAGATTGACTCTCACAGTGTTAACTCTCACATGATTGACTCTCAAGGTGTTAACTCTCACAAGGTTGACTTCCACTTACTCGCTTCCAGCTTTACTGTCAAGGAAAGGCACCCGAGACGATCACAAGGGTTTGCTGGTTCCCTTTTAAAACCTTTAGGCTTGAGGAAGAAGAGAGCGAGCAAAGTCTGCGAAGCGATTTGAAGATGCAATGAAAAACAGTTGTTCTGCTGCGCCAGGGAGCTTGTGGCTGTTGCATAAAGTTTGACGTGGTGGGGGCCAGACGGCAGGGAAACAAAGAGACCGAGATGAAGATTTATGACAAACCACTCTCATCCGTCATTTGGTCATGCTGCTCCAGCTTCTTCCCCACTCACCCACCCCGCTCAGCAGTCCCAGCCTCCATCACTCCCCCTCTCTCAGCCCCAGAGCCCCATCGCTGAGTTCTATCTGCCCCTCTTCCCTCTCCGCCCCCATCAGGAAAGCCTTTTTTGCTGGTACACATACTTCCAGTACTCCCTCCTCTTGAAACGCCTCCCCCAACATCATTCCACCCAGTCTCTCCCAACGCCCCCATACCCACGCACGTGCACCCTCCGACGAAACTGAGCTTCCTACCAGCTCGTGCTCGAGTGGTAATCAGGGCTTGCCAGCTCCGCACGTGCGCGCATGCGCATTGGTATCAGGGGGAACTTCCTGCCTAGCTACTGACGATGGAACCCTCCAACCCTTCTAGGTGGGAGCACCAGTGTGCTTTGGTTCGGGCGGTCTGCGAATGGAAATGACACTGGGTGATTCGTGTTGCCAATGGCAACTCGGCTCTACGGTGATCGCGGGATATTGTTCAGTCAACTAACTGCGGATACAACTTGAAACGAAAATGACAATGACTTTTTGGGGGGAGGGGTATTGGGGTGGAGGTAGGAGTGAGGCAGTGGGTGAAAGAATGAAACTGTTTCTGTTTTGTCTTTCTCCTATCGGCAGATAGCCAGGGCAAATTTGTGAGTATAGTCTGTCTCTGTTGTTAGTCTGTCTCTTTGTCTTCCTGTTGGGCGTCTATGCATGTGTGGATGTGGGGGCAGATTAAGCTGCGCGTGCTTTTTTCACCCGCGCGTGCGGGAACGTCTGGGCGCGAGCCGTACAGAGACAGTCATTATGAGAAGCGTCAGATGGAGTTAGGAAAGGGTGGGGGGAGGATACGTGCTGCGTCATTCTTATTCCTCCTCTCTTCTTTCAACTCCTGTCTTAGGACGTGAAATCGGCATCTTCCTGTCATTCTTGTCTTAGCACCCTGTTAGCTACAGAGATAACCCAACATGCAGTCGTTGCACTTCTTCATGGGCACTGTTCCTCTGTTCCCGTGTGTGTGTGTGTGCGCGCGTGTATGTGCGTGGCCGCGCGCACTCGTGTACGCACGTGCTTATTTGCATACGTGGCGGGACGTATTTGTACATGGCAGTGAAGAAATTATGTGCTACAGAATAAAAAAAGGGAGGGAGAGAAAAAAACTGGGTAACCAACAAGAAAAGTTCTTGAGCTCCGTGAAGCTATTAGCCCCCACCCCTACCCCTTAAAATGTCTGGTTCTTTTTTCTTCTCATTCAATTTCAGCCCTTCTATCACGAGAACTGTAAAGTCACTTTTACAGAAAAAAACCAAACCCACACTAGACGATCTTCGAGACACCTCGAAAGAAAACTAAAGAAGAAGAAAAGAAAAATGTTTTCCCCAAAGACCAAGACAGCGTGGAAGCTGCGCAAATCTTTTCATCTTTGTATTTGCTGCTGAGCCTGGATGGCAGCGTGAAAGAAACGCGAAGGGGAAGTTCCAGAAGGCCAGCGGAAAGAGACGACGACAAGCGACAACGCGGGGAAAGACGAGGCGATCACTGGCAAAGATCTGAGCTTCTTGAGCTGCAGGAACTTTTCTCCACAGCAGGATTATGGTTTGAGAATGGGTTATTCGCGAACGTGCACGGGTGTGAGGCTTGATCCCGACGAAAACAGACTATTTACATGAACCTGATGAAACATTGATATTTTTTTCACCGTAATCATGTACACGATCTTGATGAAAAGTTTGTATTCTACGGGATTCTGATGAAACCCCGCTATCCGGAATGTCGTGCGCGATACATGATTGTAATGAAAACTGTTTTACATGTTTGTGAGGAAACATTACTATTTCTTCTAGCCTCGTACCTCATACACGATTCTAATGAATCATTTATAATTTATATGATTGTAATAAAACCCCTTCCTTTGTTTGTCTTTGTATACAATGCAGCTTAATCGCCTTTAAACGAGATTGCCCAGGTGTAAATAGCATTTGCGTATATGAAAAGACACTTAAAATGACATAAGGTAATTGTCATTAAACGTGGTTATGTTATTTTTTTCCATTTCTGCAACCGCAGATGCTCGTACTTCCAAGTGTTTGCCTTCAAACAAGGACAGTAAGTTAGATTAGATATCATTTGGTTGGAAGTGGTACCTGCCACATTTTCCCCCCTACTCAACCTCCATCTTGCGCAGATCTTTTTCACGCAAAACAAAACCCAGTGAAACACATCTGAGGCTTGATCCCGATGGAAACAGACGATTTACATGAACCTGATGAAACGTTACTATTTTTTCACTGTAATCATGTATCATGTACGCAGAGAAAGTTCTATACTGCTTCGTCAGGATCGTGTTAAAACAATTTAAACAACAGTATTTCACCGGCTTTATGTTCGACAAAAATTGTAATGTTCCGTCAGGTTCATGTAAATAGCCTGTTTTCGTCAGGATCAAGCCCCACACACAGGTCTTCCCACATTTCACCGCCCACCTCACATTCTCCCCTCTTTCCATTCTCACTCGTTCGCTTGCTGTCACATTTGCGTGTGCGCGCGCACCCGTGTAACTGTTGTCGTGAGGTTGAGATAGACTTTATGTAGGCGTGTGCCAATCACATCAGATTTGTCTGTCGCCCGTCACGATATATATATATAGCTTTCGTTGGTGGCCTCACGCCAAAAAAAAGGTAAGATCTGTCTGCCTAGTACTTACCCCGATCATCTTTTCACAATCAGTCGTCCAGTTTAATTTAAAACTCAGCCATAGTTTCGACAGTTATAAGTCAGGTCTTCGTCTAGCGGTCTCCAACTGGGTTTAGGTGATAAACGCAAACTTCTCGTACAGCAACACAACATGTTCTGCGTTTCTTTGAAGTAACCACTTGTCGTGACTAAAGTTCTTTCAAGTTATGCAGTTCTTGCTGCACTTTGTTATCGCCAGGGTTTGGGGTGCTGGTTGGTTGGTGGGTGGGTTGGTGGGTGGGTGGGTGGGTTGGTTGGTTGGTTGGTTGGTTGGTTGGTTGGTTGGTTGGTTGGTTGGTTGGTTGGTTGGTTTTTGGGGGATATGGTTTTTTTTTTGGCAGGTTTTGTTGGAGACGAAGACTTTTCGACGTCTCAAAATATCCTTTCCTTCCCTCTTCTGAAATTGAATAAAGTGAAACACATGTACGGGCCGCCGTCTCTTCATGGCTCATCGAGAAATACCAGCTGGCACCGTCTCACGGCCCTGTTCTTATCTCCAGCACGCTGGCGCATGTTGCAAAGGCGTGGAGAGGTTCACAGCATTTGGAGATGATAGCGTGTGGCAGTTTATTGTCCTTCTGCTGTTTAGAGAGCGGATGTGACGTGCTAAAGGCAGACTGCTGCGATAAAACTAACGATTTTTAAAAAACACTGTTGCAGCCCAACCACATAAGCTGCATTGAGAAATTATTTCAGGAATTCAGGCTTGAAGATGAAGTCTTTCTCTTGGCGCTCATGATGTTTGACTTCTCCACTCGTCTTCCATGGTTTCAGAGATTTTCTGGACTCACCTGTGCTTCGCTAAAACCGACGCACCTGCGAGTGTTTTCAGATGCACATTCCTTCGTACCCTTGTACCCGGATCTAGGCGTAGATTTCAAAGTAGTTTGCATCTCTCTCTGTGTGTGTGTGTGTGATTCTGTCTCTCATCTCAGCAAGTAAATGGATATATGCATATACGCACACTTTCATAACAAGATAATGTATATATAACATTCTGTGTTTGTAATACACACTATGCTTAGTTTACAACAAGTCCTCACAGAGGGTGGATGTACCCTGAGATGTTGTCTTTCTTAAAAGAACAAACACAACGGACCCCTGTACGCACTGTCCGGAAGTTAAACGAAACAATGGAAGCAGTATGTCTTCAAATAGTTTTTCCCAAGCGGTTGAACGGACGCAGGAACACTCCGACATGGATGCCAGTTCTAGAACAGTCATACAGACTTCACGGGCAGCAAATGAAAATGTCGGCTGGCAGCCTGCACGACAATTATTGCAAGCGGAGATGCTGGCTGTTTCCTTTGCCCCTCCTGGGGAATCTGATAAGTGTAAGGGCTACTGATGAGCTGAAGTATTGATAACTTGCAGTAACGCGGCAACGAAAACCGTGTGCGCCGCCATTACAACCCACATCGAGGCTTCGTGATGTACATTTCAGTTCAGTTGTACACTGCTGTGGGATCAGTTGTTGAAGTTGTTGATGGATAAATGTGTTTAAATAACGGGAGCGCGCGCGCGCGCGCGCGCGTGTGTATGTTTGTCTTGCACATAGATGTACACGCATGGCAGAGACCTAGAGAGTACTATTCACCATTGTCACATACAATCGCCTACACAGTTTGTCTCTTGCTCCTGTTCCCATCCTCTCTCTCTCTTTCTCACACCCACACACACACACGCGTCCACACTCGGGGTGAATCTTTACCATTTTCTCAACAAAGAGAAAGTAGACTGGTGCTTGCCTTTGTTCTGGCGAATTTCCTACAGCGAAATGTTTGCTGAAATGTTAGACTAGAAACCTGGTTCGAACATCCCCCACCCCACCAACCCCCACGCTCTTCTTCTCCAAGTACCTATGGCGTCAGTAGCGCCCCCGGACTCGATCTGATTATTAAGTCAAGATACGGTTCGAGCCACGGTATCCCCGCCATCAGTTCGCAATTTGCAGGGTTCGCTGACAATGACAGGAAGTATGCAATTGGCGGCAGCAACATGAATTTGTTTTGTGGGGTTTATCCGTCGGGGGGTGGGTGGGTGTGGGCGGGGGGGGGTGTTGAAGAAGCGGGGCACTAGAGAAGGAGGCAGGAGGAGGAAGAAAAAGGATTAAAAACGTTGGACGAATTTCCGTTTGCTGCGGGTTCCCAGACCGGAACGAGGTGCACAGTCCAGTTAACGTTCCGCCCAGCCTGGACGGCGCCTGGGGCTGGATGCTGTTTGGCCGATAGGCCCAGGTGCGCGCCGTATTGTTGGCCGCCGCTTCAAACTTATCAAACGAAGGAGACGAGAGATGAAAGACTATTGCCCCATCCGCCTCCCTTCCTCCCTTCTGCTTATACGTCAGTGCATGTGTGTGGGAATGTATGGGCATGTGTGTGTGTGTGTGAGTGCATGTGTGTGGGAATGTATGGGCGTGTGTGTGTGTGTGAGTGAGTGCATGTGTGTGGGTGTAACGTTTTATGGGGTGTGCTGGATTTTAGGAAAGAGATAGGAAATGTAATCCCCTAAAGCTAACCCCACCTTTTCAAGCAAAAGGTACACGACCAGATAATTCAACACATTTATTGAACTATGAACATAAGAGAATAGCAGAGGAAGGAAAGAGGTAGATGAACAAATATGTAACAGTGCGTGTGTGCGTGGTAGCAGCAGTGTGGTAGCAGCAGCGTGAGGTATGTTACAACTCTCCGAACAATATGAAATACAACTAGAGTACAATTGAACTAATACGTAAAAATGTAATGTCGTAAAAACTACTTGCGGTGGATATATAATCCAATCAGGAACTGAACAGTCAATCCAATGTTTGTTCACACTAAATAGTGGTCCGCAGTAGTAGTCGGTACAGGAGAAGACGGTTGAAAACAGTAGACACAGTTCGCAGGAACGCAAATATTTGGTCTGAAGAGCGTAGACCCAGGAAAGTCTGAATGCAAGGTCAAAGGTGAACTGAAGATCCAGTTACTCCCCAGCAGTTCTACCTGGTCCTCGAGTGGAACGAGGAACAACGAACAACGTAATACACAGTTTGGTTAGATGCCCTTGGAACGTCCTTGCCTAACCGTCACAGGAAAACTCCTTGTACCTCGTAGATTTCAGATCTAGAGGAAAGTCCACTCCCAGCAAGTGGAAAAGTACTCTTCGTCTCTTGTCCGCACACTCACAGTCTACTATTAGACCAGCAATGACGAGTTGCAGGACCACGGAGATATAACACTGACAGCTCATCTGTTAGGTTCTATACCATCAAGGCCTAACAACGTTTTTTTGTTTCTTTCATAACACGAGAAAGTTGACAAAAAATATCTCGCCGTGAAAGCGCACAATATCTTTCCAGGACGAGAAGCAAGCTAATTCAGTTATTCCGCAATTGTTTACTATGTAGCTATACGAGGCTAGCCTACAGCGAAGCACGTATAGGACAGTTGACCATTAAAGTTTCCTCAAACTAGAAATGCGTCTTATCGCTTCGCTGCTTTCCACTAGTCTCCCAGATGAAGCGTTAAACCCCACAGAAATTCTTTTCCTCCCCCCTCGCAACCAACTTTCTATCTTCTCATTGGCTGGAGAAGACCTAGTCTTACGCGTTTTTGACAATGAAAACGATGTCTCTTGCTCCTGACACTACGTATTTTTACTGCGTCACTAACTTGTCAACTTTCCTGAATGAAATTTTAAAAAAAGACAAAGTTCTTAATAACCAATAGCGCTGGAGAAAACCTTCCAAAACGTAACAGTGGGAAGGTATGGGCGTGTGTGTGTGCGTGTGTGTGAGTGCATGTGTGTGGGAAGGTATGGGCGTGTGTGTGTGAGTGCAGAGTGAGAGTGAAGAGGATGAGAGAGAGAGAGAGAGGAAAGCGTGGGTAGAGAAGAAAAAAGAGTTTGGTTTTTTGCTGTTCAGCCACGAGTTGCCAACTGGATCTCTCTCACAGTGGGATCACAAACAGAGTAATCAAAATCACAAATATTAAAACACAAAAATATTTAGTGTACAGCAAATACTTTTAGTAAGAACTCCATCTAGATAATGGTGTATGATCTAAAATCTAGAACGGAAAGGGGAAAGAAGTGAGTGAGCTGATGCCATTCAGTTAAGAGAGGGAGAGAGAGAGATGGGGTTGGCTGAGAAAACTAAGAAAGAGTGAAAGAGAAAAGACGGGAGAAATTTTAGCATCCTTTCAAGAGGGTAATAAGGGGTTCGACAGGTCTTTCGGTCTTTCTTTCGTTTGAACTTACAACTTATTTTTAGAGGAAAACCTTAATCCAGCTCAGTGTTCACTTGTTCACAGCAGGCTGTCACACAGACACTGGAGAGACAATGTTCGAAATGAAACAAACAACGAGATTTCTATCTTAACAGATGTTTGTGTCAAGTAACAATGCCTCACCTTCCCCCTGGAATTAATGAAAGTTTGTCTACTAGCCACTTCGATGTATTGATTCATCGTTGTTGGAATTTCAGAAGTGCGTGAGAACCAAGCGCGCTGGAGGTGCTGAATTAACCCAAGCTGGACGATACCCCTCCCAGACCCCCAATCACACTTCTTGTACTTCTTGCAGTCTCCATTTTCTGTAGAATCCTAGAATTCTATTACTTAGTTCCTCCCTGCCTTCCCCACCCCCTCTTCCAGCAAAAAAAGGGAGATAACTCTCCTTCCATACACGCTGGCATTGCTGAAGAGTCGGTTGACTTGTAATGGATCGTCTTTCTTTGCGACTTCTCGTCTTTTTCCTAATTCACTTTTTTAAGATTTAGGGTTGCATGATCAGCTGTCAGCGAAGCGCCTTCACTCAAAGGCCGGCTATGCAAAGAAAATCACGCTGTCCCTCGAGAATTTCTGGCCACCCGTAGCAGAACCGGAGGCCGTATTTGGCTTCTCGTCAAAGCCCTGTGACACTCAGTGCCGCGGGACCCATTTCGGGGAGCCAAGCTATAGCTAGACTTGTCTCGCGTTCCGAGGTGCCGAAACCAAAAAGCTCGATTCTTCGCCTGTCAGATCTGCCTGTCAGGAGATTAGCCAGTTCCATTAAGTGTATGGGTCGGATGCCGGAGACCCCATGCCCGGGCATCTTATACTTCAATCCGTCTTCCATTGTCAGAAATCGAACTCGTGCGGTCGCGAGCTGACGGGCCGATGTCGAAGGCTTTAAATACTTAGGTTTTTCCAATGTCAAGCAGTGCTCGCTACTCTCGCCCGCCTGCTTTGCAAAGAGCTTCTAGAAAGGATCTGCGACACCATTAACAGACATGCCTGACTCTTGCACAGGCAGTGAGAAAACCAGAACAGACTGGCACCACTGTGTATATTTTTTTTAATCGGAGGAAGGTAAAAAAAATTCAGCTTGACATTGAGAGGATCGTGGCTTGTGTCATTAATAAGTATATTTATAACTACGCACGTGTGTGTATGTGTGTGTAAGTACGAGTGTGCGGGCAAGCATGTATGTATCTATCTTATAGCTGTATATTTGCACACACACACACACACTGCTATCTTCTGGGGATATTTTATTTCTCTTAACCTGTCGTCTCCAGTGCTTACTGTCACACGACGGAGGTTAAGAGGACGATAATCTATGTAGATGAAACAAAACACTGCATTACATATGACACATAATTGGGATATCCCCAGACAGTAGCGTAACCCAGTAACACAGTGAAAGATGCTTATAATTTACACATGAATTCAGAGTAAGACGATGTAATTCAAAGAAACTAAGAAAACTATATGTCTAAAGGTTTTCACACACCTCAGTCTGATCTAGGTCTGAACAACTGTTATGACAAAAAGCTATCATTACCCACTGTTTACAATAAGGAAACACAAGTATCAAACAGTAAGGCACGCATATCTTTCTCAACTCCCACTGTAGCCAAACAGCGATCACTTGCAGCAACACACGTAATGTGACACCACATTGACGTCACAGTTCGCACGGCAGTCTGTACCCCAGAGGTGTCCCTGGTTGGTCGTCAACAATGCTTTTGACAAGATTACCTCCCTTCGTCTTTGATACCCGCAGACTCTCCATTGTCGAATCCTTCACACGTATTCTTGCCGAAGCAGGAACAAAAAGGCCGTCGAGAAAACGTAGACGAGCACGTTTGTGTCACACTGATAACCAAACCTTGAGCTCCCAGCTGGCTAAAGGACAAGTTACAACAGGTCCCACAAAACCGAACCGATCTTTGTTCTCCACTGCAGACCATCAGCCTTCCCCAGTTCCGGTCTGGTTGCTGCTTTCTTCACATTCCGTGATTTCTCAACGCCGGCTTATCACGGATTATTTCCGGGACAGTGTGTACCTGGTCGGTGCAGACTTCAACACAGTCCTCCAGACAGTCTCTGCGTTTCCTTCACATAGCTTCAACAATTACCATGTAAGAGCTTAACATGTCTTGCATAAGCATTCGCATCTCCTCTTCATACCTAAAGGTGCACGGCGCAAATGCGCTTTACGACTGCTCTTAGGATCGGAAGTTCAAATACGCACCTTCATGCAAGCGAGCCCAACATCAGTGAGGTCAGTCATCAAAGATATCACATCTATGGACCCTATAATGTGACCCGACCTTGTCCTCCTGCACTCAGCCTTCAGCGCTCTTTAGCTGTTAGCAGTCTGATGGTCTGAGCAGTTCAGCTAACTTAGCACCTGATTCTGCCCTCGTGCCCTTCAGACATAGCATGTTCCAGAAAGTAGCAGGAAAGCTGGCAATGACTGCCCCATTTAGCTTCATTAGGAATGTCATGCATCCTTATCCCGTTATCCTGTGAACGGTTTCAGCCAATACGCGATGTTTCCCCTACAGCAAAGCAGGATAACTGTGCCGTGCCTCAGAGTTAAGAGAGGATGCCACAGTCACGTGGGATGCCACAGTCACGTGGGAGCTAGCTAGTTAGAAGTCGCGCAGCGGAGGTTAGAGTCCTCGTGCGCTTAAAAACATGTGTTAGGGGTGACGGGGGTGGGGTGTATGAATTTCGACTTGACAGACAAAAGATCGTGGCTTACGTCATAGCCCGCGGCCATCGACAGTGGCAAAGCCATTCTCAAAAGAGATGGGCTCGCTCGTGCAAGCAGAGGAAAAACGAAACGATTCGGAGGAAGGCAGTTTGTAAATCGTCTGTTGTCGTGTTACAGTGAAACATAGCAGACAGACAGCCGAAGTTAGACGAACCGTCTTCATTACAGCTAACAAAAAAACAACAACAAAAAAAGCAAAAAAACGAAACGGTTAAAACAGTAGTTTCAAGCCAGTCACGTTTCCCAGAGGAGGAAACCCTCTAAATTCTCTCCTACATCTTTCCTTCCAATCTTTTTCCGCAGTATTTTTCTTCTCAGTATTTTTTATCCTCAAGTTTTGTTCTTTCCATGTAGGCTGCTTGGAAGTAAGGAGGGTGTTTGTTACTAGAAATTAGGAAAAGATGAGATTACAGAACGCGTGTAAAGTTTAAGAAAAAAAGTGGATACACAGCAACTAGAGGCGAAAAGAACAGAAGAATCAGACAATGAAGAGAATGAGGAAGGGTTAGGAGGAGAGAAAACAAGATAAGGATGAGAATGCGAACGAAGACGGGGAGAAATAAATATAGGCAGAAATGGGAACTGCCAAATCTGAAATTTCAATTTCAATATTCCACTAACTCACTTCCGTCACTACTCTCCATTAACCTCCGAGGGTCACCAGTCCCTTCTATCGCGGTCCCTGATCTCGTGCGAAGGACGCTTAACGCTGTTTTAAAAATCAATCTGTTAGTCTGACAGGGGCCTAACATTAATCAAGCCTTCCCGTCGACCCCCGTACGCCGATATGATTAGCTGATACAGCAATGACGTAATCGTTCAGTTGTTTGTAATTTCCGTTTTTCCGTGAGCTGCAATAGGGTTTGATTTCCTAGGCGCCGTTCCGCGACTGTTTTATTTTTGTTTCATTGTTTGGTTTCGTCATGTTTTGATTTCGATCTTCTTCCCCCACCCACCCACCCACTCCCCTCGAAAGCTCTCTCTGTCTCACGGTCTGGTAAACGCATGCGCAGGAGAGTATCGGCTACGCTTGAGCGCAAGTAAACTGCATCCCTTGCCGATCGACGATGCTGGACACGACGAGTGATTGTGGAATGCTAAACTTCGGTGAGAAGAGTGTGCGCCTGTGTGTGTGGTGGTCGCGTCTGTGCGTGCGTGCGTGCGTGTGTGTGTGGGGGGGTGGGGGCTGGTGGGGTGGGGCTGGTGGGGGTAAAATCGTCCACGCACGTTGCACCTCGCGCGCGAAATGTCGCTTTTTTGCGGGTGAGCGGCTACGTTCTATTTGGTGACTGCTCATTCAATAATCTCTCACAGTTGATTACAATGGCCGCGGGGCCCGCTTTTCGCGGTGCTTGTGCCAAAATGAAATCTTTGAACAAATCAGGAAACCACCCCACAGAGACAAGCACAGCATGGGCAGGGGGAGCAAACATTGGCGAGAAAACATCCCCCACCCCAACACACATATAAAGGGGAGTAGCGGAAAAAAAACGCGAAGGCTATTTCAATGAATCTTTGGAGATGGACGGGATATTAAAAAGGCAATTGCATCCGGGACCTTGGGCCATCGTTGCACTTGGGCGTCCATTGAATCGTGGGTGATTGCCGTGCCTCGTACATGACGTCCGCGTGGTAGATGATGGAACTGTCTGTGCGTCTGTGTTTGTTTGTACGTGGATCTGTGTTTGTTTGTACGTGCATCTGGGTTTGTCTGTGCGTGGTTCTGTGTCTGTCTGTACCTGCGTCTGTCTTTGTACACGAGTCTGTGTTTGCCTCTTTGTACATGCGTCTGTGTTTGAACACTACTCTTTTTCTCTGTCCTTCTGCGTCCTCTCTCTCTCTCTCTCTCTCCCTTCCTTCGTCCCCTCTCTCCAGCTTTCTCTGTCTCACTATCTTTGTCTTTCTCTATAAGCCCTCCTGCTTCCTGGGATTCGATAAAGGTGGGGGAAAAGTCCGTATTGCGTTGAGAATGCGATGTCAGGTCTTCTCGCCAACCTCTACTGTCTTCATAGCGTCCTTGCCAGAACCTCCAGCTTGTCTCTGGCTTTCCTGAGGATCGAGAGTTTTGAAAACCAGGGGCAAAGAGAAAAGAAACAGGTGACAACGGCTTGGTGTTATAAAGGCAACATCAAAACCAACTTGGCCAACCGAGACTTAGAAAGCCGACGTTTCGGGGCATGGCCCCTTCTTCAGGACGGCACAAACAGATAACAAATAACAACAAATAAAATGGTCTCCACTGACAGAGAAGCTGGTCATCCACGGTCGATGGACAGGAAGAAAGAAAACAGGGGCCGCAATCCAATTTGTCACGTAATATCTATCCTTCCCCCACCCCTGTCACAATACCTACACGATACAGGGCTTAGATCAATCTTGCATTGTCAAGGAAAATTGCATGCTCTTCGTGTAATCTGCAAGCGGGCGGTCGTGGAAATAGATTAAAGACACTTCCGTCTCAATCTCGGTAATTGGCCGGACCCCAACTCCCGCTGCCGAGCGGAGGAGTGGGGAAAGGGGTGGTCACTCTTTGACACGGAGGAGACGTGCCGATGTATTCACTTTTGGTTTTCTGCTCTTGCCGCTCTCCGCTATGCCCTAGTGGCGGCCTCACTCTCGCTCAGGTTATTTCAATTTGATTGATCGCTGCAAACCACTTAGTCAAAGGCTTTGATGAAACCATAAAAAGTTCAAATTAAACGGAGGATTTGTCCCCTCTTTTTCCCGGCATGTCAGGTCTGTGTTAAGCCAGGGCTGAACTCTTGGAGTCCTGTCTTCAATTTCTCGGTTAAAGCCTCGGACAAAATGTGGGGAAGCTAAAGAACCAACCAGAAAGAGACGTTTTCTGAGTTTTGGGTGCACGTGTTGGAGATCTCCACCCGCCCCCCCCTCTCACACGCACACACAAGAGAGAGAGAGAGAGAATTAGAGAGAGATTGTGCATCGACAGTAACTAAAGGCGAAAACTAGCAACTGACCTCTCTCGTGTCTCTTTTAATCGAAAGCAGTGCACGATTATAGTGCAAACAAAACCACTGAACTGAAGACAGTGTGTGTCTTGATTGTTATTATGCTGGATTTATCGTGTCTGCATCTACAGAAATCATCTACTTCAGGCAGGATGTTGTCGTCTGGCATGAAGCTGTACTTCCATCAGTCCTAAAAGCTGTGGCTACAGAACTGTACCACTAACAGCATCGTCAGCATCGTAGTTTGCCACACCTTGATTTGAACCAGCAACAGTATACCGACCAAGCTGTCCAGGCCCCTCCAAAACCCCATCAGAAAACGGTTCTGTAGATGCACGGATCTTGCACAAAAAAAAAACAAACAAAAAACAAAAACAAAAAAACACGAACGATGTGCTGCTGGGAATATCTACAGACCATCTACAATCTTCAACCTAAAGATAAAAACTTAAGATCTTTCACAATAAAATAAAAGACAAGCATCTCAGTCAGTCAGTCAGTCAGTCAGTCAGTCAGTCAGTCAGTCAGTCAGTCAGTCAGTCAGTCAGTCAGTCAGTCAAATCATATTTATGAAAACCGGTGGACAGTTCGCATGACGCTCCTCCGTTCTCTGATATGGAGTCTGTCTGCCTGTCTGCCTGTCTGCCTGTCTGCCTGTCTGTCTGTCTGTCTGTCTGTCTGTCTGCTTGTCTGTCTGGCTGCTTTTCTACTTGTCTGTCTGTCTGTCCCTTATTTCTTTTTCTTGCTCTCTGAATGACATGAAGAAAGAAATTAAAAAGAGATTGTAGGAACAAAAGAACAAACAGCAGAAAGGGAGAAAAAGAGAAAAAGGAAAGGGAAGAATGACTAGCGAGCGTTAAACTTGACGCTAACAATGCGGTCGTTTAGAAGCTGAATGAGACAGGGCTTGACACGTGGGCCATACATCGATGAGAAGCATGAGGCCAAAAGCCATCAGATGTGCACGGCTGACGAGGCTTGCTGGGGACTACGTGAGGGATTGAGCCAATAGTCATCGAGCAGCTGTACGCAGGATACATTAGGATGGAAATAAACAATCCTTTAGTCACATGGCCAGTCTTGTGTAGCAGGGTCTGACAGGGTCAGCTTGACATCGCTTAGGAATGTGGTGTTAAGTGTTTGCGTAACCCTAGTCGTAGCTATGCAACCGTAGCTATTGGAACAGGCGAAAGTGGCTCAAACGGAGCTATTACGATACGCAACTTCCAGGTAGGAGATGCCTTGTGACGTCGTTAAAAGTTACAGGATGATGTCTGCTGCCAGAAAAGGCTGATATGACAAGTTTGCAATATGTACGTGCCTCTTTTATTATTATTCCAACACCCGGTGTTGTCTCTTTTCGTCTCGTGGAGGAATCTGACGTGGTTCGGTACAGGACTGAATGGCGAAGACAACACCCACTGACCCGCTGTGGATTAGAAAGAACAGCAGCCTTTTGATTCCAGCTAAAGATCGGGGGAGTGGGGATGTTTCATGGGCGTTCATACCTTCTTTCCACAGGAAAAGGCACGCATAAAATAGGACCGTACTTATGGGTGGAATGACAGATGCGAACGTTTTGCAAACCACCCTGAAGCGCTCCACCTTTGTTTTAAAGTTCTGTAAAATATTTATGTAATCTAGTAAATACATGACTGAATGGATTTTTAAAAATCGATCAATCTTTCAAAACAAAATTAATTAGACTTCTTGCTGTTTATCGTCCCTTTAGGCGAGAATTTATCCGCGAAAAAATTTTCGGCGCCGAAAGAGAGTTTCTTAACTGAAGTCAACTCTGCTGTAGCCTTGTGACCATCTTTACGAAAGAAGAGGCTCATGCGACCAGTCTAATACCAGGAAGGACCTCGAACCGGACTTGCAGCTCCTGAAACAAGCATGTAGACATAAGGATCAGAAGCAAAATTATAAAGTCACGTCATGGATTTCATGCTTGACTTCAAAATCCAGACATTGTAACCTGGCTACACTTGTGATATCTAGGGTTTGACAACCTCCCCATGTGCCGTTTCAAATCTGAAGCGAAACAGTTTACAAGAAGTTAAGGCCCTATAAAGAATGTCGTGTGGCAGGAAACATTAGCAGGAACAGCTCATATCTTCTTTCTGCTGTGTGCAACCTTTTGCATTGTCTGAACTTCTGAAAAGCTGCTGTCAAAGGCTCATTGTGACTGTCAACAGACTTAACAGGCTGAAGGGTTATACGTTGTTTGAACTGATCCACCTAGCTACGATATATGGTGAAAAAGGTTTGATGTTATTGTTTGCAGCTTAAGAAAGTTGAACCACGAGTCCACTGCAGTGACACGTAGCAAGAAGAATTTTGGGTTTTGGTGGTCTGTCTCGCAGGTATGCTGACATATGGTTTGGAGAATGGAGAGATGCTAGTAAAATTGATGACTGCGTTAAACCCCATATTTCTCTGGAATGGCGATTCGCTCATCCAATCCCATTACTGTTAAATATTTTTCTGTTTAACAACTGGCATCGCTTTTGTAGTCCTGTTGTAAGATGCAGACCCTAGGTAAGCCTTCAGTCTAGCCCCGTATTACACGTGCGTCCTATCATTGTCACATGTCTCGCACTGCACGTGACGTGGACAGAGTAAGCTGCCGTCAGCCGGGATCAGTAAGCTTCAGTGGGTGCTCAGGCCACGTGCAGTCAGGCGGAAGATCCCGAAGACAGGAAGAGTAATGAGAAGAAAATCGTACTGACTTAATTTATTCAGATATTGTTAGACAGTCATACCTTGTATGGCGGCCAGACGATGTGGAAAATCGTAGCGCGACAGTAACAGAGGGAACTGGGACTTTTGCTGACAACCTAGAAGTACGGACGGTAATAATCCGATGTAATATCACGTAATATCTCAGTGACAAATGTGTGTAGTATCGGGCAGAGAACACGGGGTATTGTCTCACTAGCAAAACACTGCAGACGCTGACCCAAAAGGCTGGTTGGCTGGCTGGTTTGTTGGCGTCCTGCTGCAAACTGAGTACGTCAGGACGGTGGACTATGGGGTGTGGGTCCTATTACTAAGCTATGCACTGAAAAAACCATCGGCCACAAACCCAAGAGGGGGAAAGACGACCATGCAGGCACGCTTATCTCTGGCGGTGGTAAAGTTATCCTCGAGGCCGTTCTTTCTTCACTGATAACCATTGGAATTATTGCAAAATTCATGTAAGATGGTCAATGCGAACAGGCTTTTTAATGTGCACGGAGATGGCCGAATGGAGTTTGCACAATGCTTAACGTCAGGAAATAATCCTTGGCCATACCTGGATTCGAACCAGCAAACTTGCACCAGCTAGTCTGATGTCTGTCAACTGAGCTATCCAGGCCACAAACCCAAGAGGGGGAAAGACGACCATGCAGGCACGCTTATCTCTGGCGGTGGTAAAGTTATCCTCGAGGCCGTTCTTTCTTCACTGATAACCATTGGAATTATTGCAAAATTCATGCTAAGCACAAAGAGTTTTCGAACGTTTGGAATACTCCTGTGAGTAGAGATTGTTTGTTCTCAGTCATTTTTGAAATGGCCAAACTTACGGCAGATGGTTTGGACCCCCCCCCCCCCGGCCCCCGACAAGCTATCGGAAATGATACAAGTCTTGCAACACCTGCCGTGATTATAGGAGAAGGAAGAAATGGGCTTCGGGGATGAGGAAATAGGGTGGTCTGATTGCCAATACGGTAGTTGTTGAAATGGGACAGTGAAAATGTCAGTGGGCTAGTGAATTTCGAAAATTACTAGCCCGTGGACCGAGGGAAAGTTTTGGAACCTTCTTATCTCTGCTCTAGCACCACATTCTGTATGTTTACTACCACCTACTACATGCGATCCTGTGTTCCCACGCAGTCAGACATTCGCCATCACTCGATCATAAAGCGTCAGGGTCTCAAGTTCAGACGTCCTTGGACTGGAGCGAAGCCTTGCACTCACAGGACACCGTGCAGGAAACTCTGCAGCAGCAGTTTGCTGGGCTACATCCCACGCTTTTGTTTAAAATCGAAGCTTACTTGGATGGACGCAGGAAAGCGAAGGAACCAGAAGGCTAGAGCTGGCTCCACGACAGGAAGTAGGTGGCGCTAAACAGGAAGCGGAGCAGGTGGTGGCTGACAGTAGGGAATGAGCGGATGGAGACGATTGCTAGCTTCTGCCGGGAACATCAAACAAAGCATCGATCTTCTGCAGAAGGTAAAACAGAAAACCCTTGTATTACACCTCGTGTTCCTGGCGAATTCTTCTCTTGTTAAGAAAGACGTTTGATCACCGAGGGATAAAAGATATCCACACACACACAGACATGCACGCACACACATATGCACGCACGCACACACACAACTATAAATAAATATATTTAAATGTGTGTGTGTGTGTGTGTGTGTGTGAATGCATGTCTTCCATGCATGTTTATGGTCTGAGGTCGGAAAAGGCAACCAGAGACGGCGAATCTCTGTACGACAAATAAATTTGTTCCCCTTTGTCTTCAGCCGCCTCAGTGGTCTAACGGTTAAGGCGTCTGTCGCAGCAGGGACTTTTTTCAAATTTAGTTTTATGCATTTTGAGGAACTTTCAACATGCAGGTCGACAAATTTCGGTTTGGATTTTATTGCTTAACGTTCAGTCGCAAGCGAGTTAAAAATCAGGACGGTGTTGCTTGAGACAAATTAAAGTGCTGGTGCACTGGGACTGCTGTCGCAAGACATAATAACATTTAACATGCTGTTTTGAAAGTCGCTGCTAACTTGAACGGTAGCTATGTTACCTAACAAACAATGGACATTGTCTCGTCTGTCCCCTCGAACAGGAATAACAAAGCTGACATAAAGAATATTGACAAAGGAAATGGTAAAATGCGCGAGGCGTTTATTGGAATACAGAGGAAGATTGATTTATTTAAAAGAGTATACAAGGTGCGGACTGGCAGAAGACTAGTTGCAGGCATGTCAACCTTGCAAATTTCGGGAGATCACCCCGTTGAAGCGTTCACGCTGCGTCATTGATCGGGCAGAACCTGTTCTCAGGGAGCCGGACGTTACTGCGATGGGAGCTACAGTTTGAGGACTTTCGCGGTACTTTCCCCACATGAAAGCTGAGATTTATGTGATCGATACTAGCCTAGCTACGCATGCGTAGAGAATGTGAAATAGAGTTCCGCGGGTAAAAGCGTGCGTGGGCAGGTGGGTTGTGGTCGCGCGCCTGTTTACGTGCAGGGTGCGTGCGTGCCTCTGTGTGTGTATGTGCGGACGCGCGTGCGCGAGTGTCACGTTGTCTTTAGTGTGCCGCACTTGCGCATCCTTTTGGTCCTGCGGAGTTCTCTTGCCGTGACCACCTGTGCCGCAACTTGGCCCGGCGTCCTGTCTCCAAGGTGAGAGGCAAATGATGATGAATCGCTGGAGCTCAGGTCTGGCCGCTTTGTGTTAGTAGATAATGGTGATGAATGAAGGTGCGGGCACGCTAACGCACTACGGTTCAGCTTCACCCTGTCGGCGCCGTTGTTGGCGTGAGGCGTCTTTTGTCGGCAACAATCAACGGATGAAAAAAAACGCTTGTGTGGTGTTTGGCAACAGTTTTCACTGTTCCTGCCCCGCCCCTCGCCCCCACCCCGGCCATGTGCCTGCGTACAGAAAAGCTGGGAGGTCCGCCGGTTATTCGAAAATGCGAAATTGCGCTACCATGGAAAGCTGTTACAGTTTGCGTGCTATAAACCAACCTATCGACCGACGGGAAAAAAAATTACACAACCAAACAGATTTCACTGGTTTACACAGCACTCCGTGATCTATAATGCATATCATATGAAACTTGATAGCACCACGTGACACAGCATAAATCTACCCCCCCCCCCCCACCTCCGATTTCCTAAACACATAGCTTCTCCTTTACCCCAGCGACAATGGTGACCGGGAGAACGAGACTGTACTAAATGTTCAGATTAATCCCGACGGGAAGTCAAAGTCTTTAACCTGTTGGAGTCTCTCCCGTGTCGTTTGACGATAAGCACCAACGAGACTATCTCAATAGACTTATCAATTTTTTTTAAATCTCAACATCTCAAATTGACTGGTAGGTTTTTTTTTCTTTTGATCTTCAGTTTACGAAGTTTGCAAAGAACCGAGAAAGCTGTTTAAAGGGTGTATGACGTGCGGCTTGGAAATTAAATCTTCGGAACAATGTTTCTCGTAAACTTCTTTGAAAGCCTGTTTTAAAGCGTTTTATATGTCAGTAGTTCTCTCGATAATAAGGGGCTCTTCCACTCTACAAGAACTCTGCAAATTCTGCAAAGACGTTGAAGGAAACAGGAACCATAGCGCGCATGGGGATGAACATGACCCAAGACTAACAACTGGAAACAGACGGTTTGTGAATAACAGAGGATGGGGTAGGGATGGCTAAGTGAGACAGGCGAGAGAAACTAGCAGAAGTCATTGTTCTCTTCCAAACCTTCCAAAACCTATTTGAAACAGCAAGGGGGAGAGGGTAATAAGACGTGCGACGGGATGAAGCGGGGAGAGATGAGGCCATGCAAAGCTTGAAAATTCTGCCTTACAGCTGGACGGTTGAAATTTAATCGGCAAAGATGTAATGAGATCGAAGAGAATTTTTATTGCGTTTATTTGAGTTGAAGATTGGGGGATGGGAAGAGTCAGCGGTTTCGTGTTTGCATTACGTGCGGCTGCTGTCATTATTCTGGGAAAACTTTTTTTCTCTCTTGGAAGCGCCATTCTTGTCAGCTTCCAGCTTCAAGAGGAGAGTAAAAATCAAGAGAGACATGAACATTCGAAATGTCATGATACCGGAATGACACTGATTAAAGTTTGGGCAATGCTGAATTTGAAAAAAAGAAAATGTCTTGTGTTGATGCTCACGGAATCACGCGTCCCACTGATTTTTTTTTTGGCCAGGAGGGTCGGGCTACTGACGTAATTCTGCTTGTCACCAAGGCAGAGAGAATCGTTAGCAGCAGGTTCAAATCTTGACTCCTCCCCTCGTATTTCTTTTGTATGTGACACCTGTTTAAAGCCAGCTACTTCTTTTGAAAGTCGATGCAAAAAATTTGGGGGGGGGGTTTGGGAGGGGGGGCTGGCTTCTGCATGTGTTAGTGAAACGTTTAGTGGGCAAGTGACATTTTGAAACATTCCCCCACCCTCTTCACTGAACTGTTACACTGCAGCCCGATCAGACAGTTTACTTTCCATGCGTGTCCATCCATTCCGATACTTTGTCCACCCCCCATTCCCCCACCCCTGCAGTACAGCAAGTGCTGTCGGGGGTGATCCCTGGACCACGTCTG
>SMGT01006903.1:853422-873283 GCA_004794575.1 Lanistes nyassanus
AGGCGGGATTAAGGTACGTGGTTTTGTCATTATGTTTAATGGCGAGGCGGGTGATGTAGGTTGGTATTAGATGTTATAGTAGACCTAGCTCAAACAGAAGAAAATTGCGGGACCCCTAGAGTTGTAACACATTGTTTTGATTGAAAATACTCGCTGTTTCTATCAACAATACATTCTTCTATTTTTGTGTTCACTGTATTACAGTCTTTTGTTGTTCTTTATGGGAGACTGTAGGTGGTGGGGGCTCGGCCATATGATTAAGAAATCATATTAATTAACGTTAGTAATACAGTGATAGTTCCACCTACGCATATGTCACACTCTTGACAGTGGTCGTGAGAGCGAGCAGAGCAGACGACCCGTCAAGAGCAAAAAGAAATCTCCCAAGTTTGTGACACAGGGGGTATTCAGAAAAAAGAAAAAAATGTCAAAAAACACATCAGTCATAAATTCACATGACATTAGAATATGCATATATAATTAAATAAAATCAATGATTAATAAACACCCAAATAACACGCTCAATCACACAACCATACGCAAAAACATAGGCACATATTCATCTATTCATTAATGTACTCTACTAAGAAGTATTTTAACAAAATTCACTAACTTGGTCAATACAGTTTTGTTTTTGCAAGAAAAGAGTTTATAAAGTTTAAATGTATTTAGCCGGCTCAAGTAGTATGGTGTCAGTGCGGTGTTGCGTGCAGCTGTAAATTTGTCACATAAGAAAATATAATGGTATTCATCACCTATGTCTTTTCTATCACACAGCGTACATAATCGTTCATGCCTAGGGATGTCTTCGTGTCTGAGTTTGTTAACAGGGAAGTTATTATCTAATGTCAAGCTCAGATGGTAGTGCGTGCGGATCCCATGCCTTTCGTGCACGGCAACGTTATTTTTCGGCGCACTTCGAGTTACATGACTACGCTAAACAGGAAGCAGAGTGGGCGAACTTCCCTGGTCCAAGAAAGATTGCACGACGCATTGCGGAAACCTTCACGATCTTCGCCAATCCTTGCACTGACCGCCTGTCACAAGACAGTTCTCTAAATCAAACCAGGCCACTATATGAGATCACCTATTTAAACACACACACACACAAAGGGCAAGACACAGTCAGCGCCTCGCTTGTCACTTTTAACTCACGTACATGACGCGTGCGCATGCGTTATGAAGTTCATGGCTGAGACCGCAAAAGTTTGTCCCTTCAAGATTAGCCAGATAAGCACAGTCAGTCACCTTCGTTGTTTATATAAACATAGGTCCTTCTCGCAAGGCGAAGTTTAGTAAGTACAAGCTTTCAAAGCTTTTAGAATCAAGCTGTTCGTTGATAAAACGAGGTTCACGCACCCAGTAGAGAGAAAGACATGCGTAGATACCTCTACAAACGCTTAAGCGGTGTATTAATTGTGCGTGAGCGCTGTCTAACCGCCGCCCGACACGGTGCCCAAACATTGCCGCTTGTTGCAGCCAAGCCAACAAAGCACCGACACGGCTGGCAGTCTGGCACAGGACATGTTGGAGCATCGACCCGATATAGGCGGACGGAGATCCGCGCGCGCTTACGTAAGAAGAAAAAAATTCTCGCGAGTGAGCGAGAAAACGCGTTGTTTGCGCGACCTGGCCTAAAGCCCTGATCGATCAGGTAATCGGCTCCACTGCTTCAGCCCAGGCACAACTAGCGATTTTTGCTTTCCAAAGCGCGGCTGAGCTGCGGCGAAGAGGAGAGAGAGAGGAAAAAGGAGAGAAAATCCCTTTGCTGACGACTCATCCAAGTTTTGATCCACTCCACGTTAGTGCACCGCTTTGTCGCGCGGCTGAAAATATTTCTGTGTCGCTCAGTGGCTACAGTGTATCCAGTGCCCAACGGAAGAGGCTGGAGAATGAAAACCACGTTCCAAGATTTGGCCAAGATGTCTCGTGTTTCAGCAGCCGCATTGTATTTGAAGGGTACGTCGGAAGCTGCGCTATTTGTCGCCGTGTTGGCTTGTCTCTGCTTCAGGAATTCAGGTGAGTTGTCGGATGCGCGCACCTGCAACGTGCTTTTTATTGGCGCCCCCACCCCACCCCTTTGATAATAGCCAACCACGGCTATATCGGCACACAGCACTTTGCTCAAAATTTACAAAAGGTGGTCTGTAAGATACGCCTTCACGTGGCCAACATCACAATACCTGTATTATTGATTATATGAGGCAGACAATACATAGGCATTTAGGTAGCCGGCAGGAGCCTATTAAGAATGAATGTACAATGTTTGCACGATTAAACTAAGCGAGTCAACTAGAAGTGTGTTACTTTATGTCGCATACAGTTTTTGCAGGAGTTCATGAAGGTATTTCAAGGGAGATTTGGGGTTCTATATTTTGTTCTCTTTCTATGTCCTTGAAATGACGACGATAACGCTGTCCCCGCTGCTGCAGTTTGTGGTAGATGCACTATATGAAAATGTGCGTTTGCGCAAAGTGGACATGCGCGTATGTCCAGCGTAAATGTGTGGTTTTTGTTTTTCGCGCACTCTGGAGGTAGCTGCGGCAGCGACACCACTGCTAACCTTACAACACATAGGCACAAGACCGGGGCTTGCATAAACGTTGCTTATCCGCTCTTCCATCAATAAAAGCTATTTTAAGGACCGACGTTCACCTGTGAGTTCATTTACGTTTTCGTTTACGTGCGGGAAGGAGACACGAGTGTGCATGCAATCCGGCCCTGAGCAGATTGGTAGGTTGTTAAGAACAAGAAGGTACATTTGCCTGAAGACGTGGTTATGGGCCACAGCGATAGCGAATTTGTACCACATTCAGCCCTTGGCTAAGTTTTACAGAGAGCAGATGAAAATGTGCATGAAGTTCTTGTTATCAAGTCGCAGCATTTGGTTGCCCTGATAGTAG
Source organism: Lanistes nyassanus (assembly GCA_004794575.1). Lineage (NCBI taxonomy): Eukaryota > Metazoa > Mollusca > Gastropoda > Architaenioglossa > Ampullariidae > Lanistes > Lanistes nyassanus. Next base: position 856,326 of record SMGT01006903.1, read on the forward strand.
GCATGACATGCAGGCAGTATTGAACCTTCCGATTTCCAGACGCATTGGAACGTTTTTCCTCCCGCCCAGAGAACTTTTGCTTTGTAAACTTTGTACTTTGCCTGTGGAAGGCGATTCAGTTCTATCGATTCGGCTGAAGCGCTCGCGAGTAAGGCAAAAAAAAAAAAGCTTTGCAGGTAGGAGATGGATTCTTCCTTACAGAGGAAATAATATGAGAACATTAAAAGCGTATGACAAGAAATAAGACAAATATATGTTTTAAATCAAACCCACGAAAAGAACGCCCGAACAATTCGAAGCCCTAGAAAAACAACACTCGGATAGCACGATAAAACGAGAAAAAAAGGGAAATGGAATGTTGATACAACGGCTGGGAGCGTCAGGGGGTGGGTGGGTGATGGGAAGAGGGATGAGTGAAGAAAGAAAAAGAGCAGAGTTTCCAACAACAAAGCACGCGAAGTGTAAAAAGGAAAGTATAAGTTCAAAGCATGTAACCGAGGAGGAGCGTTAGAGGAATCTTCATACGTAGTGAGAACAAGCAAACATCAAGAAGTAGAAAACACAATGTAGAAGAAACCTTTACAGTGATGTATAGCGTAGCGGGCGAAGCGTGCAATTGTCAGAAGCAAACATCTAGCATAAGACAACAAGAAAGCACCAAGACCACCACACATCTAAACAGCGTGGATAACAACATACAAGACCATCTTTCAGCATCAGTTTTATTTCCAAATGCCAGGGTTGGTTTGTTGGTTTGAGCGCTCGATTCTGGTCTTCCTGTCGTAAGGTCCGTTCCCACTGCGTACTGTATGCGCAGCTTCAAGTATGAACAGAAGACACAAATGTCCAGGAAACCTAGCTCAGAAGAAATGAAGTGGTAGCATTCATGTAATGCTTTTTGCTTCAGAAAAAAAGGGAAACATTTCAGTAAGTGCAGGAGTGGATTTTGTTGACGGGTGTTTGTTGGCAGTGATGGAAGCTGGGCTGTGCGACTTATCTCCGTGCCAGAATGGGGGCGTGTGTAACCAGGTGCTGACCACGTACTACTGTGACTGTCCTGACATCTATGATGGTCGTGACTGCCAAGTCAAGCTCAGTAAGACTTTCCATTTTGTGCGGCTGGTTTGCTTTGGATTTGGCAATGACTTTTTGCACCTATCTTCACATGAAATGCGCAGCACACTCTAATTCCAGCTGTGTCCGGTAATCTGTTATCTGACTGGGGCGAGAGGGGGAATTTTCATGCTTCCATTCGTCTGTCCGTCCGCGCACGCATACACGCAACGCATGCACTCATAGGTACATGCGCGCACCCGCAAATACAGTAGAATAACTGCAAATACAGTAGAATAACCACAAATATAGTTCAGTCCAAAATCCAACAGAAAGATCCTGTCTACTGCATTAACTACAGCTGTGACGGGTATACATGTCTTTCGCGAAGAACGCTTCCAACAAACAAACAAACAAACAAACAAACAAACAAACAAACAAACCCCTCACAGGAGTTCAAAACCATCGGGAATCGATTAGATGTCACCTGAAATAAACCGGTGACAGCAGTTTGCCGGAAGTTGAAGCCCTACAAGGGATATCACAAAGAAAAAATTCGCTGTTTGCTGTCACGCATCCTTCGTAGCGCCTCCACTTCTTGTAAACTGCTTATAGCTGAAATGCCTTTACAGCTGCGGTACGCTACTTGGGGAAACCGCTCAGAACCGTCAGGAGCGGGCGAAACTGATTCCTTCATGTCGTTTTCCTGCCAACAGCGTACCCCAAGCACCTGTCCTGCAGGTCGTCTCCTTGTAGAAATGGCGGCACCTGTCATCAGCTGACGCATGCGTACTACTGCGACTGTCCCAGCAACTACCGCGGCCTGAACTGTGAGAGTAAAATCGGTGAGCAATTTAAAGCACACGTAGCCTTGCCAGTTTCCCGCCAGCCCCATTACCTGTACCTACCCACGTGTGGACAAAGAGGGTGTGTGTGTGTGTGGACGAGTAAGAGTCGGTATGCGTAATTATACATTTGTTATATTTATTCTGCGACTTATACAGCCCAGCTCAAAAGAATACGCTGAGTAAGGTGGTCACTCACGCTACAATATCGGAAGAAGATAAAACATACTTGAAAAGATAGAAAATTAGACTCCGCGGGGAAGGTAGCACAGACTTTCCGCAACTCCCAGTTCCATCGCCATTTACACGGGCAAATGAAAGTTTAAGAGTGAAATGTGGTTATAAACAAAATGGTTCACGTGAATGTTTCTGAAATCCCTGTACACGAATTAATTAAGACTTGTGCGCCCATGCATCCTTCCGCCCCTTGCCCATTGGAGAAAGTCTGGAATTTCAGGTTAGTTTTTAATCAGTAGCACAGTAGCTGCGTAGAAGGAAATCTAATGTCTGGCGCCCCCCCCCCCCCCGGCGGAGGGCGGGGAGGAGGGGGGCGAGGAGGAACATGGAGCTCTGGCACGTTCACGTCTGTTACCCACACGTGTTCCGCCTGTTCCTCAGAGCCCAGGGAGCATTGCCAGTCCTCGCCGTGCAAAAACGGCGGCGTGTGCTACGACTTGTTCTTCACCTACTACTGCGAGTGTCCGCGCCACTACCACGGGCACGACTGCCAGACACGCCAGGGTGAGAACAACGGCACCTCCGCTCTCTGCTCTTCAGTCTGTGTATGCCTGTCTGCCTGCTTTGATTGATTGATTGATTGATTGATTGATTGATTGATTGATTGATTGATTGATTTATTTTGCTTGACTTATTGTTTGTTTTTTCTTGACTTACTGTTTGTTTTTGTTTGATTGATTGATTATTTTTTGATTGATTGATTATTTTGTGATTGATTGATTGTTTTTGATTGATTGATTGATTGATTGATTGATTGATTGATTGATTGATTGATTGCCTAATCAGTGTTTCAGAGACACTCATGCGACTCGTCCCCGTGCAAAAATGGCGGCACGTGCCAGGATCTTGACTTCACGTACCGCTGTGTGTGTCGAGAGGGTTTTCTCGGTTTTAATTGTGAAGTAGAAAACGGTACGGCCTTTTTCATCTCGCGTTTGACCCTCAGAGCATACAAGAGTTGACGTACTTCTTACATTTAAACTGCGTGGTACAAAACCTGTACAGTTGATAAGTTTGTAATTAGTGCAATTAGACCGTGAAACGGACAATGGTACGGTAATATACTTCTCCAATAATAGAGCATCATTCCTGTATGTATAATGGAGGCAAACCCAATAACATTTACTTCTAATTTCCACGTTTGTGAAATTCATAAATGTTTGGCCTCTGCTTTCATTCATTCTGATTTTCGTGGTGTCTTTGCAGTCTTGGCTGACTACTGTTCTTCATACCCGTGTCAGAATGGAGGTGTGTGCCACAACACTGACCTCTTCCGATACATCTGTGTCTGTGCTAAAGACTATCGTGGCAGGAACTGTGAACTCAAAAAATGTAAGTGCAGCATGTTTTGCCCATTCATCGACATAGTTTTGTGATTACGTATAAAACCATATAAAACCAACGAGCAGAGCCTGTGGCTTTAAAACTCGACTCTTTGCTTTGGCTTTAGAAGAAACTAACCGACACAAGCTTTCTCCCTGATGAGAGCCTGAAACATTTGTACTGCTCTAGTTTGACTTTTTGCGTTTCTTTGTTTCTTCGTTCCTTACCTTCGTGTTCGTAGTTTGTTTTTTGTTGGGGGTTTTTGTGAAACGTTTAGAGTATCTTCCTACCGCCGTCTGTTTTTGCAGACTCGACAAACCTGCCTTACATCAAACACCATGGTGACCCCGTAGGGTTGTATCCACTGGAGGACACAAGGACTGTGTCAGCGGTGGCTACAGCAGGTATCTACGCAGGGGTGGCACTGGGCTGCCTGGGCATGGCGCTGATTGTCTTCCTTTTCTGGCGCCGGAAGTGCGTCATGCTGGCCATGTGCTACGAGCCATCAGACGAAACCGGGGCATCAGACCTTGCTGCCAGTACCGCCATGCGACCCCCGGAGTACAGCAGCCTGCTGCCGCGCGCGGAAGGCGGGGAGGATGCGACGCGGCAGGGAGACGACGCCGTGGCATGGTCCGTCGTCGCGAGGGACCGACCCCCGTCGTACCGCACGGCCACGCAGCAGCAGGTGCTGCACGTGCGGCAAGGAGGTTTTGCGCGGCCACCGCGCCAGATCCCGTGCGGCGGCGGCGGTGGACGAGGGTCGACGGCAGTGACGTTGGCGAACGGCGCTTCGGCGGCCCGGGAGGAACAGGAGGACAGAGGCTGCTGCGACGCGATGCAGGCGGAAGACGTCGCGTCGACGCAGCTGCAGCTGGATGGGCTGGCCGTGCAAGACGACATCGAAGACGACAGCGAACCGCCGCCATCTTACGAAGAAGCGGTTCGGGAGTCCAGCGCGTGCGTCGTGGTCACTGGGCGGTGACAGCCAGAAAATTCTGCTGCGTGATCCTTCCCACTGCACAGCCATTCATGCTGCACGACAGGTCAGTCTTTTATGGCTGGACCAAGTGAAAGTTAACATATCAAGACTACCGAGGGACAGGAGACGTGCATACTGTCTTCTGGTAGGAAAGACCTTGTGTTGGGGTCAGAATGACAAGGAAATGAAAAAAGTTATATTCCCAACAGCGACGAAGTGAAATATAATATTATTTTGGACAACCATTTAATTTCTTTTTGTTTGGTTGTTTGTTTTCATCGTGACGGTCAGATGGGGGAGCAGCATGGGGTTGCCACCAAGACGATGGGAATCGTGGGTCGTGGATTGACTCTCTTGTTGGCAGTAATAATGACTGTAGTTGCTGACTCTGCGTAAAACACTGACCAAGCAAACAAGAAGTCATACGCATAAACAAACGCGCATGAGAATAAAATTGGAACAAGACCTCGTGTTGAGAAAGTGCAACCGTTTTCAGCAGTGACGGAGAGAAGGGGACCAGGCAGAACGAAAGACGCACACCACACACACACACACACACTTCCATATGAAGGAGATTTGTGTCCGAAGCTGTTGAAGTGATCCACGGTGTTGAGACAGCCTAGGATTATACATACAAATGTAAATGTATCATCCTAGGAGACAGCTGGGTAAAACGTAGAAGAGAAAGTCGCGAAATCGCTTTTCATCGTTGTCTGCGTCACTTCCTTCACGTTCGAATTTCACAGGCTTCGAAGGCTCTGTGACCCGAAGCGCTCAGTCGTTTTTGTCTTCTGAGGGTCCTCATAACCTTTTGATGTTTTCGGGGTCTTGCAACTGCAGTCCTCTTCACCGGCATGACGTTTTGGTGTCTAGACCAAGGTAAAAAAAAAAATGAAATTTACCTGTTGCTCTCGCCATCACGACGTATTCGTTGATTCTTTGATGCCATGAGATAAAACGAATTGTAAAAGTATTTCTAAATTTAAATGCATAGCGAACTTTTTATTTGCTGCTAGTGACATGTTATTTACACTAGCGACGAGACCCGGCAACGCCTGTAGTAAACGATCTGTGGATAAACTCACCGTGTGCCTGTGGAATATGAACCTTTTACAGTTGCAAAGTAAGTTTTGGCGTGACAAAATAACCACCACAAAATTCAGTGTGAAGATTTCAAAGTGCATTGGCTCTTATGGTCATAAGTGTGGTCATAAGATACGTTTCCCCGTGGCTTGCTAGTGTGTGTGTGTGTGTGCGCGCGCGCAAACGGGACAAAGTGCTTATGCATCCTTACTCTGCTGTGTTTTAATTTTACTTTCATGCATGTTGCTACGGGAAAGTCGGTCAGACTTCTTGGTGCACCAAGACATCCGAACAACAATAATTACTTTTTTTTAAAAAATAGATTCCATTTTCTTTACGTACTGATGTTTTAATTTTTTTAAAGGGCTTATTGAAGTTTGTACCTGAATAACAGAGTATGTGTACATGTGTACCACGCTGGGTTAGTGAGGTAATTCACAGTACATGCACTAGTAAAACTATTTTAACGACGCGCACGTGCGTGCGTTTACGACTGCGCATCTCATCACAGAATGGTTCATATCAGGGGAGGAACACGGTTCTCTTGAGGGGGATGACGGGGGATGGACGGGGGCAAGAAAGCGATAAAGTAAGTATACACCTGAGCGGCAGGTGGTCGAATGTAGCTTGGCCATTTCTAATTGCCGACACAAAGCCTTAATATAACGCCAACCTCTCTCTCTCTCTCTCTGCTGAGCCGCCGCACCCCCCCCCCCCAATTATCCGCCTCTGCATATATTGCTTTCGACCATTTCTTGTTTCGTGGCTTGTTCTTGTTGCCGTTGTTGATGATTCTGAAGAGCTTCCCCCTTTTGGCTGTTACTAATAAAAATGAACAGTTTCAAATATTTTTGTGGGTTAAAATGTATCTTTTTTTAAAATTAGAGCATTATTATTTATTCTACATGTTTTTAACTCTTCCTTCAGTCTCTTCCAGCGAAATTCACCGGACATCTCGTTGCGACTCCGACAGCATCCGTTGTTATAGGGCTAAACTCGTGGTCCGTGACAACTTGGGATGTTATGAACTGGCTTACAATATTGGTTTACTGGCACAAAGCGTTGGTTCAGTATTCAAGTTTAATACGCATGTACGCGATCGCAATACGAAAGTTAATGGCAATAACAGTGCAGCCGAGTTGAAGTTTTCAAGTGCATAATATCCCTGCACATCAGTTGTGTGAGGCAACAAAGCTTTTAATATTTCACAATGCTACTGCTACGAAGAAAGCATCTGAACACAAAAAAAATTAATCCACACAAAAGCCAAAAATGCACATCTTTGAGCTTTGAAGTATGTGCAGACTAAAGTAATTAAATAACTTTACATGCATTACTTTTGAAAACAATATCAGCTGTGTTAGCGGATGACACTGAGAGAATGGGACAGATTAAGCCACTGGTTCTCGGCCCCCCACTTTCTCAGTCAAACTATAGCCATGTATAAACGCACGTGCACGCACATAACGGATTTAGGGAGCACGCGGGCGGAAACGAAAAGTGCAATTTTCTTGAACTTTGTACATTGTTTTCCTACACAATGTGGGAGTAAGTACTGGAATACCAGCAAATACGGGTACCAGTACGGTCTTAAAACAGTACGGCATACGCTATACAGGTACTAAACTCCAGTACTGAATCAACGCTCTGTGCCAATAAACCGCCAATATTGTAAGCCAGTTCAACGCCAGTGTCTAATATTTTGTGCTAGCTGCATTAATGGGTCTTCATTTACTTAAATATTTCAAATAGTTTATACATCGCCTCCTAATACCTTTCTAATAAAACGCATCTAAAATATTTAATTGCAGTAGCAATATATATAAATGTGCGTGCGTGCGTGCGTGCGTGCGTGCGAAAAAATTTCGAGACATGTCCTATAGTGAAAAAGACTTCGTATATTGAATTAAAGTCGAAACACAAGAGTTTCGTAAGCCGCACATGTGGCCTGTTCATGTGTGTAATATGGCGATCTATCTGGCAAAGTGGCTCCATTTTCAGATAGGTTTCTGCAAATGACTAGAACGAGAACGATATACGTGGATGAGAAGCAAGATGATCTTGTTCATCTCAAGCTGAAGCTGCTGTAGAAAGTTCAGATCTGGTGCCTATCAACTAGTATTGTTTTAAGAAGAATCTTGATGAAGATTTGTCAGTATAAATTGTAACGCCACTCTGGTCAAACATGGTGCACCCTAAATTTAGAGGAGTCTATAAATAAATTATTCTTATATTGACTATTGGTTCTGTTATCAAAACGTGCTAAAATTTTCCAATGACCCTTTCCTTACGACAACAAGAAAGATAACATCGCTAGTAGACGACACCTGGCATAGGTAAATTGTATCGAATTCGTGAATTGAAAGCTGGTCACATTATCAGCTAGATCAATCTACATAGAATCTTAAATCCACTATGAAACAACAGCAACTTCTGTATAAGCAGTGACTATTTGCACGGTCCAGTGCAGATATAGAATCCGAGGCTATTTGCACAGCTGAGGGTTCTGTTGCGGAGTGACGCCCCTTTGCTAACAAGGCAGCTTTAGTATTTAAAAATGCACTTTTGTAAGTACTTCATGCCTCATATACCAGAAATGTACACTTTTTACGTAAAGTTTGAAGTAATGTCTAAATGTTATAGTGTGCTCGATCGTCTGCCGACGTACTACGAAACACCGAAAAGCCACGAACAACCACGAAAAGCCATAAGATGTAAATAAAAGGTTTCAAAGGCAGAGAAAAAAGATTTTGTATCAAAATGCGTTTTTATAGGAATTTGATGCATAATAGACCCGAATTGTACACTTTTGTTCGTACATTTTTAAGGAAAAGCCACCTACAACCACGGAAATGGGAAAAGCCATCATTTAAGGTATAAATAAAAGGTTTTAAAGGCAGATTTTGCATCAAAATGCACTTTCTTAAGTATTTGATGCTTAATATACCCGAAATTTACACTTTTATACTAACTTTGGAGTAATGTGTCTAAACGTTATCGTCTGCTCGTCTGCCGGTCTACGAAAGGTCCAAAAAAGCCCCGAATAGCCACGGTTGAAGTCGTAAATGAAAGGTTTTAAACGTAGAGACAAATAGATTTTGTATCAAACTGCGCTTTTATAGGTATTTGATGCATAATATATCCGAAGTGTACACTTATATAAGTAATTTTTGAAGCAATGTTATGGCTCGTCTGCCGTGAATCACGCCATTAGAGGACGTGAACTAGCTACGTATATTTACGTAAAATGCGGACTGCCACGTGGCTGTTGGGTTAAATCTACGAATATGTACTGTAGTTAAGCGGATACTGTTGTGTGACAATTTGGTCTGGAGCGTGTGCTGACTTTGTGTCCAACTGAATCCTATGGGTTCGATGGAGGTCAGTTTTGTGCCAATGTGTGCTAAGGAGTCTCAGCATTCGGTTTTCGTATCCGATTTTCACTTTATTTGCAGGGTCCCATTTTCATCATTTTTAAAGAGGTATAAACGTAAGGGCGTGCCTGATCGGTAACGATCGCGATCGAATTTCATGGCGAAAACTTGATCGATAAAGGTCAGCTTTGTGCTTGCGTGTCCTACAGGGTCTCAGCATGTCTGATTCAGGTCCGGCTTTCACTTCATTCGGTCACACGGGTCCAGGTGTCATCAGTATTTTCTAAGCGTTAATATATACAGTCTGGTGTACTTGATCGGTAACGATCAGTATCGATTTTCTTGGCTAAACCGTGATAGCTGGAGGTTAGTTTTGTGCCAGGATGTGTGTTCTACACAGTCCCAGTATGTCCGATTCGGGTCCGATTTTTACTTTACTCGATCGCACGGGTCCGATTTTAAACAATATTTTCTAAGCGTTATATATATAGATATACAATCTGGTGTACCTGATCGGTAACGAATGTTATCGATTTTCTTGGCTGAAACATTATCATTGAAAGTAAGTTTTGTGCCAAAAGGTGCTAGTGTCTCAGAATGTACAAATCGGGTCCGATTTTCACTTTATTCGATCGCACGAGCTTGCTTTATATCGATTTTAAAAAATATATAAACGTACGAAAAATATCGGCCGTACCTGATCGGTAATAATCGCTATCGATTTTCTTGGCTACAACTTGTTCGATGGAGGTAAATTTTGTAGCAGCAAGTGCTACATCGTCTCTGTGTCTCAGCATGTATAACTGGGGTCCAATTTTCATTCTGTTCAAGCGCAGCGGTATAGATTGACGTACCGCCATACCTGATCGTTAACTATCGGGATCGATTTTCTTGGGTAAAACGTGATCGATTGAGGTCATTTTTGTGATAGAAAGTACTACAAAGTCTCAGCATGACCAATTCGGGTCCGATCACTTTTAATCGATTTTTTTTTACAATCAGGATGTAACTGATCGCTGATGATCGGTATCGATTTTCTTGGCTAAAACATGATCGATGATCGATATTTTTGCCAGTGTGTGCTACACAGTCCTAGCATGCCAAGTAATTCGGGTCCGATTTTCAATGTATTTAAACGCACGGGTCCGATTTTCATCGATTTTTGAAGGTGTACAATCGAGGGGTACCCGATCAGTAAGGATGGGGATCGATTTACTTGGCTAAGGCTTGATTGATAGAGGTCTTTTTTGCCAGTGTATGCTATAGAGTCCCATCCTGTCTAATTCGGGTCCGATTTTCACTTTATTCGATCGCACGGGTCCAATTTTATCGATTTTTTTTCCAAGGGGTATAAACATACATGGGGGGTGGGTCGCTGATCGGTAATGATCATGATCGATTTCCTTGCCTGAAACGTCATTGATTGAAGTAGTTTTTGTGCCAGCGTGTGGGTCCAATGGTCACCTGTGTGAGTGCGTCAGTCCGATTGTACCTGATTCAATCAGATGGTACCCGATTGTACACGATTGTAGCCTATGACCCGGTTGCAGGTTCCGTTTCCGCCCGCCCGCTCCCTACATCCCTTAGGACTCAAGAGCAAACGTACGTATATGTGCATGCACGTGTATGTGTGCGTGGTTTGACAGAGAGAGAAGCCGCTTAAAAACAAATTAATGGGAGATCTTAAAATTCGTCTGCGTATGTAATGGTAATCTAACTAAGTGATAACGCTATATCAGTTAAGACTTTGGTCAGTGGGTCACCTAAATTATTCGAGCGATTTTATTCAATTCAAATTATTTTAGTTAATTTTTCTTCTAATAAATAACGGGTTGGCAGATCTTTTTGAGGATCTGCTAGGTCCCTTTCTTTCGACCCTCTCTTTGCTACGTGTTTGGATAAGGTAAGCTCCCTGGGTCGCATGCGTCTCCATACGGTTATGTTGAGCGTTTCAAGTACTTCCTGTTAGAGTGATAATTTTTCTTCATTTCTACCAAGTGCAAGTGAACTTAAGCGCGTTGTGCATGGCTAGGCAATGTAACGAGCATTTCTTTCTTTTTTTCCTCTATCTAGATTAGTAGATATATATATATCTTTCTGCTTTTCTGTGCGTGTGTGTGAGAGAGAGAGGGATTTATTCATTTAAAGTTACGGTTGGCTAAGAAAGGGGATACAAAAAATTTAACATAAACCTGTGGCCTTCAAGTTGAGCGCATTGTACCATGTTATATGCGGATTGAGGATACATCACTAGGCGCCTAGAGAGTTTCGCAAAAAAGCGCGCCTGTTCAGTGCGCAGTTGCGCGCGAGTAAAGGTAGTTTCGATTAATCATCGATGCAGTCTTGATAAACAGGACTGAATGTCACGGCGGGCGGGTACCTTATCTTATTGGACTTCGACTTTTGAGAATTATTGAACAAACTGTTTATGGCGATCTTGTAAATGTAGATTTAATTTAGCAATCGTCACCAAAACCTTTACTGCTTTAGGTCAGTGGTTTCTAAACCAAAGTGTGACGATGCTGTGAAATAATGTGAACAACTAGAGCAATCTTCCGAGGGAAAAGATTCTCATACTTCGACACGCTCGCTCAGTCTCTCACAGGCAAAACACTACTAGCTCAAGAGCCCCCACCCTCGTAAAACACTCAACTGCAACGAACTGTTATTCAGCATATATTTCAAAACACTAACTGGCTCGACAACATCAAATATCTACAAAATATTTACAAAGAATCACCGTGCTCGTGTCTAGGGTAACACGCTGCCTGATGACGTCATACCACGTGCAACAGACAAAGGAAATAATCAAATCAATGCAAGAGGGAAACAAACTGCCAAACCGGCCTATGATCCCGCTCAATACACACGTACAATAAGTGACCGACAATAGAGCTCCTACTCTTGTCACCACTGCAACAACAACTTCTGCGATACACAATAACAAAGCTATCAAACTGAATCAATAAGTGACCACCAAAGAGCACCGACTCTTGTCACTGTTGAAACACTACTTTTCTGCAGAACACAGATACGAGAAGCGACCGTTACAGAGCACCAACTCTGGTCACTACCGTACCAACAGCTTTACTGCACTACACCAATGCGACACGTGACTGAAAACAGAGCACCAACTCTGGTCACTATTTTACCGCAGTACACAGATAAGAGAAGCGACCGTTACAGAGCACCAACTCTGGTCACTACCGTACCATAAGACACGTCCAGTGGTCTCTTTTCGTCTCAGTCCGTCGAGGCGGTCGGCAAATTACACTCGTAACTGCAAGAGAGCTGGAGTCGTCCTTTTGGCAAGATGGCGACTGAGGTCCGTAGGCTAGCACGTGGTCGCTTCACTGGGTCTCTTCCTAGGTGCACGTCCCTCTCTGTCTGTGACCCTCTCTGTGTCTCCTCTCTCCTCCCTCTCTGTGTATCCTCCTTATGTAGTAAGCGTTCTGACGCACTACCCTCAAGTAAACCGGTTCTAGCCAGACTAGGGAGAGCAGAATGATTAACCTGGCCAATGCCCGTACACCCAGGTGTCGATTGTGGGTGGAGCGGTCAGCCTGGTGATGACGTATCTTCCCCCTGCTAGCTTACAAAGGGAGGAGCTAAAAGGCTTACCTAGGAGTGACAGGTAATAGCCTAGGGGTGACATGTGACACTGAAGAGATGCATTTGACCAAGATTTCCCATTCAGCAGACGAAAAGCAACTGTTAAAACGTATCACACTACTCTTGAAACTAGCATTTTTAAAGGATGATTTGTATTGTCAATCATCGCATTATAAGCTAAAGTCAAGAAGAGAATGAGGTTCAAAAATTAAAGTTTTCAACAGCAGTGTTTATTTTCATTCACCACTTAATGCACATCGACACGTGTGCACAGATCCGCACATACACATGCCATAATCACCTAATAATGTGACCAGTGTGGTCATACTTAAAAAAATCAGCGCGCTTGTAATGGAAATTTCGAAGATATGTCTGATAAAGTTAAAGTTTTTTTTTCATGTCCTCTGCCTACTGTGTTGGCTGTATGTGGCCATGCAGAAGCGCTTCTGATGTACATGTAGGCGTTATTAAACCGACATCAACAACCAACTTTCAGCTTCCAATCCCCCTCCCCCCCCCCACACACACACACATCATTCGGGTGTCAACACGTTCCATTTGCAAAACACATTTAGACGACAACGGTGTGCTTATTCACATCCATGCACCTTCGTACAAATAACTTCTGCATTCATCCAAACACAACTAAATCGCGTGTGCATGCGCGCACGTTAATTAGACGCGTGTGATCACACGCAGTTGATAGTGTATGATTAGTGTGACATAACCTTGTCAAATCTGGTCCTTTGTGATATATATAAACGCGTCACAGTATGACAAATCCTGGACCACACAGTTTGCCTTAGGATCCGAGGTATATTTTCATCCGGATGTAGTTTTACTCGTCTTTTCGGTGCGACGAGCGCACAGTGTTACTGTGTAGCCTTTTGGAGGTTTTTGCTTGCGAAACTCTCTAGGGGTGCATTTAAAGAGCACTGTTTTTTCCTATAATTTAATACATCTAATAATATAGTTTAATCATCAAAGATATTCAGATAATAGCCTTTTTTCCTAAAGGTGTATGAATAGTTGTTGATAAGGGGAGAATGTCTTTTAACACGGCTCCTGTAATATTATCGTAACACCTATGACGAGTTGAAGTAAGCTGAGTGTGATATTTCAGTGTTGTACAGTTTGATATATTAGAAAGTTCCTAGTATTAATATATCTATCATTTGCACCAGATGGAGCGTGACCAGTAGTAAAATGCGTACATCACACTCCACAATAAATGTATTCCATAGTGCAAAACGCAGTGGGAAAATGGCCGTTTACATGACGAGAAATTGAGGGAATATCTTGCGTACATGACCAGAGATTTTCGAAATTTGTAACATACCTAGGTACACTCTTTTGTAAACACAGCTTTTCACACAGTGAAACGTTTAAAAAAAAACCTGTTCAAGAAAGGTTCATTTGCATATCCAGAAACCATTTTTAAAAGGCTTCGCTTGGTGTTACATAAAACAGCATCTCTGTAACCGAAAACTTGAATTTTGTTGTGGGGGAACAAAATCATCTTTAGAATGTTTAATTATCATAATGTCTAAAATAGGGATGTTTGGTGAGGACATTGGATCATTTCTTTACTAAATATTTATTCTGTGACGTACGTGCATATTTTTCAGGTGTGCTAGAGGTGATAAGTGGCCGACCCTGCCAGTGCCCTACGTGCAGCGTGCTATTCGCATGCTGTGAATCTTTCAAGAAGCCCAGGCGAATACATACGGTTGGGCAATCATACCAGACTCCACTTGAGAACACATACTGGAGACCGTCCGTACACATGCGACACGTGTAAACATTCACGCAGAAAATTAACCTCACTACTGACATGAGGGCACATACCGGCGACCGTCCTTACGTATGTGACACATGTGGTAAAACATTTCCTCGGAAAAATAAACTCAATACGCACTTGAGAACACATACTGGCGACCGTCCGTACACATGTGACACCTGTGGTAAAACATTCACTCGGAAAATTAACCTCACTACTCACATGAGAACACATACCGGCGAGCGTCCTTACGTATGTGACACGTGTGGTAAAGCATTCTCTCAGAAACCTTCCCTCACTACTCACATGAGAATACATACCGGTGACAGTCCATACACCTGTGACGCATGTGGTAAAACATTCACGACGAAAAATAACCTCAATACGCACTTGAGAACACATACCGGCGACCGTCCGTACGTATGTGACACATGTGGTAAAGCATTTATGCATTCAAGCAGCTTCGCTGGACACAGAAGAACACATAGTGGTGACCGCCCATACACCTGTGACACATGTGGTAAAACATTCACTCAGAAAAGTAATCTCACAACACACATGAGAACACATACTTGCGACCGTCGGTACATGTGTGACACGTGTGGTAAAACATTCACACAGACTGGCTACTGTCTCGCAAGATATGTCGCACACAACACACGAAGTGCTTCTCTCAAAAGACACAGAAGAACGTACTGCGATAACCAACGCCACGCATGTCTTACGTGTCAATTCTTATTCGTACACAGCGCGCAGCTCGCAGTGCACCTAAAAACTCACCCTACCCATTCTTCCTACTAACGATCTAGATGTGATGTGTGTGTGTGTGTGTGTTTTAAACAAAGTTTGTCTATATAATAGGAATAAGTATATTTACCTCACAGCATACAAGCCATCTAGAGCGCTCTCGCTCGGGAATACGTGCGAGGGTTACCAGATATAGAATTGTACGTAAAATCAGTCTTCGGGACACTAACAATCACCCGGTGCCATTAAACCGAAAAAGAAATAAGACTGTAGGAATTGCTGCAACATGTATTAGAAGGGTAAATGCAATCAAGAATGTGCACGAGCGTGCTCACAAGTATACAGCAAGTGCAGGAAGGGGAAGAAAGAATGAATTTGAAATGTTTCTCCATCGAGGAGCCTTAAACTACATGTGAAAATCAGAAATAATGTAAACCGCTTGGAACCTGATTTTCTACTTTCTGCGAACAGCAATGGCAGTCTGAGCACAGGCGAGCTTTGTCACGGGATAGTCTACGTGTTTCTTTTACATCATCTGCTAGATAAAAGTGCGCCGATAAAAGATCTTGCACAAAGTTCATATTACGCTTCACCTCAGACAGACAGAAGCGTATTGTTTTGTGGACCGAGTTCGACCCAAGAAAGTGTTTGATAAATGACATTCTGCTAAAGTGTTTTAGCCTTAAAAGCTTTGGTTGTGTAGATGTTCATTGCTGTGCTAAACTGTGTTTTTATCCAGAAAGGAAAAGCGCATTAGTCTCACGAAGATGCCTGGAATTTCGCATTTTGTTTTTTTAAACATGGTTATCTGTTCATAGTTACCTCGAACTGTCAGCAAAAAATGAACATTATTTTTTGGTTTACCACAGCTTTGCGAGAAAGATAATATGGATTATTTAATGCTCAAGAGTAAACAAACGCACTTATTAATAATACAGGAAGAAAATACAATATGACGTTTGTGATGCAGCATGTAGCAAGAAAACAGTTTAGTCTGAGAAAAAAACAAGAAAGAGAAAGAGAATGTAGCCAAGCGAGACTTAGGCACACAACGGTTCGCGGCATGGCCCGTTCTTCAGAACGACACAGATAACAAATAACCACTTAGCTGACGAAGACGCTTGTCATCCACGGTCGATGGACAGGGAGAAAATGTTCCTCTTCCCCACACTTTCTCCCTGACCATCGACCGTAGAGGACAGTCTTTGTTGTTTCCGCAGTCACCTGTTTCTTTTCTCTGTAGTCTGAGAAACGTAATCTGTGTTTTCTTCCTGATCTCAGTTGGAGCACCTCAGGTAGGGGAATCTTTGTGTCGTTACTTTCTAGGGGCCTCACCTGTCCTTGGCTGACTAATAAAATCTTAGTGAGACGACCAAACACGCGCAGGCGTTGAAGTTATGGACGAGTGGGTGGTGACGTGACATTGCTACCTTGCAACTATTTTGTGGTAAGGTAATCGTACATTTCTCTTTGTGTTACATTCCGCTTTCGTGAGCCAGTAATACATCGCTGTCGTGACAACGTGACCTCTACTTTGGTAACATTACATTTTGATTCGTGGCGCCGCGACTCTATTTTGTGAGTCAGTATTGTTGCATTGGGCTTTCCTGGTGCCGTGACTCTTTTAACTTGTGCCACAATGTTACATTGTGCTTTCGTGGTGCCCGTGACCCTTCCGTGGGTTCACCATCCGCTACGCACAACGCTGCTATTTCCTGCACTTTTCCTCGCCGCCTTTGTGATGTGACTTTTTCCACCTTTTCCGACCGCTGGGATCGACAGCCTACAAACTCCCGCTGACGACGGTCCTCTCGGCCTGCAGTTCACACCTCCGCCACCCGGTGGCCTGCTGTTTTCGCGCCGCTCTTCGCCGACGACTGTTGGTGGTTTCTCCACTGCTCTCCCCCCCCCCCCCCCCCCCC